>JAXGGA010001082.1:0-170450 GCA_038373865.1 Uloborus plumipes
GCAACCTCCGGCAGGGACTACACCAACTTACGCTGGACTTTTTTTTATAGATTTCGACACTGCGCTGCAACTTCGGGCAGATAATGAAGCCAGTAAAAATTGTCGTATTAAATTTTAAGTTTAGAGTTTTTTTTTTTTTTTTTTTTGCGGAATTCCGCACGGGTCACCTAGTGGATGTTATTTCATCCGATCTGTGCCGTAAATCTGTCCTGTGTTTGTCAGAAGACAAAGCGCATAGTACGCAGTCCTCATGTATGTTGAAGTTGTTGGCTTCTGAAAGAAAAAAGTCTGGTCTTAAAATGGATGTCATTTCCTGTGTGACAAAGTACACGAACTCGAAATCTGTGCTGTAAACAAGCAAGCAATTAAATAAATGGATGTCCCTTGGGAATTTCTATGAATTAATCGTCTTTAATCGGCGTTATTTTCTGATTGCTTGAGCATTTAACGTGGTGAGTACAGCTTTTATAATATTCCGTTCCTTATATTTAAAGTCTATGAACATTATTGTAATTTTTAGTGACATCTTATCAATATGAGTGAGTTACGCATTTTGTGTTACATATACGATGCATGTAGAAACTGCCATAACACTGTAGCAATAAGGAACTAAGGTCATATGGCAAATACCCCGCTATAATTGGGGGAAAAGACCATATGATTCAGACATAAACGAAATGAACTTTTAAAGTTTCTAAACTATTTATTTATTTTCTTTTACAGCGCTATATTATCGTTTAAAATATAAATGCAATTTATTTATAGTCATTATTATAATAAAAAAAAATTAAATGTAATTAATGAAAATAATAAAAATTATAATTAAAACTAATGATCAAAATTAAAACTTAATACAGCAATAATTATTGTCGTTCGCATATTACCTTTCTTAACTATTACATTGGGGGCTTTATTCATGTGTTAATTAAGTGTTACGTCATAATCCTTAGCTTCCTCAATGATTCGCCACTGTAACTCATGGATACAGATCTGGATGCACAACGAGAAACCAGTTTTATGAGCAAAAGAGATTATCTAGTAAACGGGTAAGCGTCTGAAAATACTATTAAAAATTAAAATATTGAGTGAAACTTAAATGAAAAAATACTTACTGTAAAATTTTCTGCACAAATATTTGCAAGTTGTCTTTATTTTATGTGACGGAAGCAATTTTTGCCCGTTTACTTTCGAGATTTTCCAATCATCTTTTGTGCAATGGCTCCCAGTGGTTGCCACTACGTAGTTGTGTATTTTGCTATATGGGTGATTCTACGATCAATGCGTTTTTTGTGTCCCCAAAGAAAAAATAATCTGTTTAATTTCACACTCATTATATCACTAGTAGCCGCTATTTTTATGATTATAGTGGTAAGGGCCAGACGAAATTTCAATTTTTGGGGGGTTTATCGATACCAGGGGAAAATGCGTTGTCAGGGGAGTGACACTATTGGCGGAATTCTGGTTTGATTTACAATTATTTCACTTATTTTTCGGTGTAAAATCATAGTATGGACTCATTTCTATGAGACCTGTATTAAAAAAATTTTTCACGTTGTAATAAAATGAAAAAAAATTAATCCTGAAAACACGACATGTTGCATACAAGTCGCACCGCAGATCCCAAATAAAAATACTTCCCGCATTATTTACGTTCATTCAAATTGCTTTCACAGGGGCAATTAGGATTAAAAATGAAATTAATTATGCTTATATCACAGTTTTAATGTATATTTACCATTTTTTTTGAACAAAAATGCCAGGGGAGTGACGCCAGAGAAGTGACAAAATCACACATTACCTATAAAAACAGCATCACGCGTTCTTCTTACCAGAACATCAAGTAAACCGTGATGTCTGCACACAATAAACATTACATTGTACATACGCATACTTATGTAACGATGAAATATCAAAAGTTATACTTACCATGGGAAATACTTCAGCGACTGGCGCAGTAAGCTTTGAGGCACTTTCAACAAGAACCGATGCAATAACATTCGAATTTTTTTAAAACCTCTTAGCTTGCTCTTAACTTTACTCAGTATTACACTGGTTATTCGCAATCAACATCATTCTTATGCATTTTTTATACTAAATTTCAGTCTTTGAAGTTTGCCAGGTGGAGGTGACACTGTTGATATGGCCCGTTGAAAAGTGTATTTTTTTTAAATAATAATAAATATTTTTTCAATGTTTACTGATGAAATTGGTTTCTCTGTTAATGTAAGTGTATAATTATGGCAAAAAACATTATGCCACGTTAGCAAAAATTGAGCGTCGAACATGTTTGTATAAAAACTAGTATTTGGACAGGCCAGGGGAGTATACATTTATGACTATTTTCGGCTGTAAATGCTAAAATAAAATAATTGCAGTGAATTAATTGGGTAGTCCATATAAAAGATAATAGTCTGTAATGCTTCAGCATGCAAAAACATTATTAAAATCAGTTTTACATGAAGTTTTTCCATTGGCCGTCTGAATTCAAATAGCGTAGAATGACCCATATACTACTACATCTATGGCTGTAACATTGAAATGCGAGTTGTAGAACTTCAGGGAGGTTAAAAACGACGTATAAGCGATATTTTGCGACAGATAAACGAGTCAGTTTCACATTAACCCATTTATGCCCAAGTTTTTTTAAACATTTTTTTTTTTCGATTTTTATCTGCTTAAAACTTTTTCTTTGGAATTGTTAACATACATTTTAGGCTTAAAATAGTTTGCCGTTGCCATACTTATTAAGTTATTTAACGTCCTGTTTATGGGATATTTTGCAGATATGTGAGCAAAATACCTTACTTGACTTTACTTTTGCAAAGTGACATTACAGAAGGCGTCTGTGATCAATTTTGAGCAAATCATTTTAAAATAGTTTAATTTTATGAAAAATAAGTTCGCCAGAAAAAACTTACTTTCGGTGGCTACCCATGCTGGATCGTTGCTTGACTGATTTGTCTGAAAATAGCTGTCAATAAATCAACTCTGACCTCCAAATAGTGGCTCTAACTGGTTTTCTCAAGAAGGACTATTCAACTTGTGAAAAACAGCTTTAGTAAAATGGTACACCCATTACAGGTTTTTGTATGCAGTAACTAACAAGCGTCCTGTTTTTAGGCTACTGGGCATAAATGGGTTAAAACGAATAGGAATAAATAGGGACTTTATAGAAAAGACGTGTGAATATAAAAGACGTATAAATGAGAGCAAGGGAGCTCCGATGGAAGGTTACGGGAGTTCGCAGAGACGTTCCGAAAAATTTCTTGTTCTGCAAATTTTGTTTTGCGATTCGACAAATTCGGGGATATAACCAGGGTTGCCAGCCGTCCCGGATTTCAAGGGACAGTCCCGTTTTTTGAAATATTGTCCCGCGTCCCGGGGAACCTTGTTACGGGATGCTTAAAGTCCCGTATTCTGGCTAGAAGCAGCATTTTACAAAACGAAACATTATTTTCAGGAAAAAAATGAAGTAAAACAAAAAAAGGTCAATAGAGTGATAAGAAAATTGATTAAATTATAATATTTTCCTGTTCTGAAGTAATGTTAGTGTACTATTCATTTAGAGCAGAAATTATTGTGACAATCAATTCAACTACAGTGAGCTTTATGGAAACCCTAAAACCATTAAAAGTTAGAAAGAATAATTGCAGCAGTGAAATCCAGTAGCAAATATGATTTTAAAAAAAAAGGAATTTTCTGACGTTATGTAAGAATAATTATCATGTTATAATATTGAAAAAACTGTAGTTTTCCCCCAAAACATATTGAATATTGATTTTTTTTTTATTTGTTTTTGGTTAACTTTTTATAGTTCAAGTAGAAAGGTTTAATTCTATGTCTACTCAATGGTAATTAAAATTTTTGTTAATGACTCATTAAAATTATTTTGCATGCAAATTTCCCCACTGGTGAGTCTAGCTTTTTGAAAAAGAGTACATACTAAACATTAGTCATCAGTAGAAGCGACTATTATATCTGTCACGCCCAGACAGGCCCGTCATTTGGGACAGGACGGGTGGTCAATGGCCTCCCCCCTGGTTTTGGGAAATTAATGTATATTTACATATAAGTGAGCGCGACTTTTGCTTTTTTTTTGTATAACTTACGTTGAAATTTGGTATGATTTACCTTTTGCCTCCCCCCCCTCCCCCACCGGCAAAATTTGAAATGACGGGCCTGCGTCAGGAAAAAGGGGGTTAATAACAGGGAAATATAAGTTTTCTCAATAATTAAAACCTTTGCCCACTAATATTCATGACGAAAAATAACTATGCAATCGTAAAAAATGAAGTTTTTATTCATATGATCCGTGTATTCTTTTCTTCATTTATATTTGTGAGAAACGTTTAATATTAAAGTCAAGGTTGTAAAAATTCAACCTTTAGACTTCATTTCTCAATCCCCCCCCCCCCCCCTCAAGAGCCTGTCCCGTATTTACAGTTCTTAAATTTGGCAACCCTGGATATAACTGCAATTTTTTAAATCCCAAATCTGCCCTTTTTATTTAATTCATTTATATGTTATATCCGCATTTTATCATTCGGCAAAATTTTGAGGTCCATTCAACGATTTGAGAATTTCTGCCCTCAAAAGTTTTAAATTGGGGGAGCCACTGAAAAACAGGCGTCTATATGAGGTTTTACTGTATTACAGTATTGTTGTTGATGGTTTTGCATTGAGAATTTCTGCCCTCAGAAAATTTAAATTGGGGGAGCCACTGAAAAACAGGCGTCTATATGAGGTTTTACTGTATTACAGTATTGTTGTTGATGGTTTTTCAGTGGCTCTTCATGCACGGAGTCACCAATATGCCGCAGGTGTGTTGCACAAGCCACACAAGGTGGCTAATTTAGCAGTTTAAGTGGGTATTTACTATCATAAATTTTATTTTTATAACACATTTTATTGTATAGGTTAGAAAACGGCATAAGAGTGAAAAACCGCATGCGCTCAGTTAGCCTTTGTATGGAAAGTTTAAAAAACATAATAAAATAAGACAGATTTACTTCCAAAACAACTCAATGTAAATTAATTTTGTCTGTATAATTCAACTTCGCAGAGATGGCCTATGACTCCTCCTTTTTTCAGGATTGTCCATTTTTAGGAAGGGGTGATACGCAGATGAAAATTGAGGAATGGGTTTCACAATTCTGTACCTCAGAACCAGACTAACGTAAGTCCATTTTCGTCATTTTTCGGTAGAGGGGAAAAACGATTGTCGAATACATCGTTTTTCCCCTCTACCGAAAAATGACGTAAGTGGACTTACGTTAGTCTGGTTCTGAGGTACAGAATTGATGGGGGAATTTGAATGGGTAGAAATTCTACCTATTTTAAGGAATGGACTCGTTTTCTCTTTTGATTGACACCGACCATCTCGTCGTGGTTGAATTATAGATAATTAGACACTACTGCTTAATAATAAATAATAATAATAATAATAAATTCGTCCTCCTAATCTTTCTCAAATAATAAAAAAAAAATCTTAGCGAAAATTTAAGTAGACAGGTTGTGAAATGTTTTTTTTTCTGCCTCTTTAGTAAAGTTTCAAAAAAGAGAGTTGAGCTGTTTTTTTTACTAAACGCTACAAATATTTCTTCCGAAAGAATCAGCAAAGCCTTACGTTTTTCTAAAAGATTTACAAAACACATTAAGCGCTTACGTGTTGTATCTTTTGTTGAAAAGATTCCCCAAAACTGAAAACAAATCTCTTGATTTTTTTGAAAAAATATGTTTACTATGCCGTGCACTTGCTAAAAAGACGTGTCGTCATTTTTTCAGCGATATGTCTGAAAGTCACTTTCATCCCACAAAAAGTGTTTAATCATAAGAATATTGGATTGATATGTCTCTACGTCTCGTGAAAAACTGCAAGAGAAAGATTTGACCTTTTTAGTGCAAAGAAAGTATCAACAGAAATAATACGTGTTAACTGAAGAGAAATGAAAAAGAATCTTTTCCTTCTTGAAAGCATTTAGTTTAGTTTTCTTCGCATTTTTAATGAGAGCCGAGTAGGTTCTATTCACAAAAAAATGCCATCGTAAAAACGAACCAACGAGCAGCATAAACAAATGTTATTTGATGGTACTGAGAAAGCTATGTAAAGAAAATGTTTTGACTTTTTTTTTTATTTGGCGTTGAAAATAGAAGACAAAGTATTCAGTTTAAGTCGGTATCCATGCATCTTAATTTTTTTAGAAGTGATAACGCCAATAAAAAATGTGATGTAACTTAAAAGAATTTAAATAAAAATTTTATTTTTGAAACATATTTCAATTCATCTTTTCTGTAGCAAAAGAAAATTTGAAATATATTAGTGTGTGACAGTGATAATATATTTTGTGTTAGAGACGTTTAAGTTGCTTGATAACAACAACATACGTTAAACATTATGAAAAGGCTGTCAGCACTTTAATGCATACAAAACTGTTTCTTGTGGAAGCATGGAGTAATTAAGTGTTAGTGGAGAAAGCATGAGTACTTTCAGAATTAAATTAAATGTTTTTTCTATTTTTATATATTTTTTAAAGATAATAAAAACGATATTTTTTTTTCTTAATCAAGTAAGTAGTGCATACAATTATTTAAGTAAATAACTGAATATAAAAGCAAGAAATATCGTGAGTAATGTAATGTGCTTTGATCGCTTTAGAGATATGGGTGCTTCTAAGGTCAAAATGAGTTTTTTGTGTCCCCGAAGAAAAAATAATCCGTTTCATTTCACACTCATTATTTCATTAGTCACCGCTATTTTTATGATTGTAGTGGTAACTGCCAGACGAATTACCAAATTTTGGGGGTTTTATTGATACGAGGGGAAACTGCCTTGCCAGGGGACTATTGACAGAATTCTTGTTTTATTTACTATTATTTCATTTATTCTTCGTTGTAAAATCAGAGTCTGAACTGATTTCTATAAGACCTGCGTTCAATTGAATTGTAACAAATAAAAAAAAAATCAATCTTGAAATTACGGCATATTGTATACAAGTTGCATCGCAGATCCTTGATAAAAATACTTCATGTTTTTGAAATTACATTCACAGATGTAATTATTTTATTTTTTATTTTAACCAGTGATACCTTCCGTACCTGCCATTCCTAGCTTAACCGGATGAAGGGTATCAATGGAAGTTTAAGGAAAGTTACTTTGAAAGGATGAGGGAGGGGAAAGGGAAAAAGAACGGAAAACATACTGGAAAAGCACTAGCGGGGATAATTACAACGTGAAAAACTATGGACTATGGAAGATTGGCATGATAAATGAAGTGCTAATACATCTAACATCACAAAATGACAACAATGAAAGTAAAATGAGCATAAGTATAAAATTGTTACAGTGAAATGACTCTAGGTTAGCATGTATTTACTCCCAAGATTAAATGCCTGGTAACAGGCTTTCTGCGAATCCCCAATAATTATTTTACAACAATAATACAACAATGATAATTAAAGGAACAAAAATATAAAATTCGAATACTAAAAATGACTCTAGTCTAGCATAGAATGTGCCTCACTGGATTAAATGTCTGATAACAGGCTCCTTACAAACATCCCGAATAACTATATCACAACAATAATACAACAATGATAAAAAGGAACAAAATATATTAAAAATCGAAAATATAAAGGACTCTGGGTTAGCATAGAATGAATTCAACAGAATATATACCTGATAACAACCATAATAACTAATTTTTTCAAAGCTAAGAAACGGCTTTTTGCGAGAACAATTCTCGATTACGGTCACCTTAATTGCATAAGACGGGAAAGAGAAAAACCAGAGAAATAGCTCAACTTTTGGAAAATACGTATAATAAACCAAAATATAACATTATGACTAAGTAAAATTACTTAACTGAAAAACAATACATAAATAATTTAAGCTAGAAATGCTGTTATGCTCGAATTGCTACGTCAGTGTTGTGAGTTTCTTTTGCAAAATGTAAAGTGAAAATGCTGTTACATAAATTAAAAATAAATACTTGCGCCTCCACATGACACGCGTCTATACATACACACACATACGCACCAATAATATGAAGGTACTACAGAAATATATATATATACATACACACATATACTTGAAAGTACAACATTTAAAACATACATATATATAAATACGTATACACAATCGACACAGATGTAATTAAGATTAAAAATGAAATGTATTATGTTTGTAATATATTTTTAATGCATATTTACCTTCTTAAAAAACTAAACTGCCGGGGGAGTGACGCCTTAGAACTAAACAAAATCGCACATTACCTATAAAAATAACATCACGCGTTCTTCTTACCAGAACTTCCTGCAATCCGTGATGTCTGCACTCAATAAACGTTGCGTAATACATCCGTACATTTAGGTAACGATAAATTATTGAAAACTTATACTTACCAGGGGGAATACTACCGCGACTGGCACAGTACGCTTTGTGGCACTTTCAACGAGAGCTGACGCAATAATATTTGAGTTTTGTGCAAACTTCTTAGCTTGCTTTTAACTTCACTTAATTTTACATTAGTTACTAGCAGTCAAGGTCATACTTTTGCATTTTTAAGTTAAATTTCAGTCTTTGAAGCTCGTCAGGTGAGGGTGAACCAAGGGCGTAGCTAGGGGGATGCAGGGGGGTGCAGCTGCACCCCTAGATCAGAGCCAATGGGAGGTCGCTGTGACCTCCCATTTTATTTATTTTTTTGACAAACGATTTTAATTAGATAAAAATGTGAGTGATATGTTTTTAAAACACAGGTTTTCAAACATATCACTCACATTTTTATCTAATTTTCTGTATTACGTTTTGCATAGTGGTAAAATCATTTTATAAAAAAAACTACTGTTTTGTTCGTTTAGAAATATTTTGGTTTAAGGTGTGCATGACTGAATAAAGTATAGTTTCTTTGAGTTCATAATTTCTTCCTTTTTTTGTGAAAATAGAATTTCAAGCACTTTTTTCTCTTTCTTTCTTGCTTTTTTCTTTCTGTTTTTATTGAAATATTTGACTTGTATGCTAATTTTTAGGAACTTTATATAAACTGCGTTACTATATCTAGTATTGATTACTTTTCAGAAAATGATAGTAGGCTTGCCTGTTTTTGAGGAGAAAATTTTTAATTTACCGAATGAAACTTAGAACTTTACTGAATGATTAAAAAATAAATAAATAAAATACAAGAATGCATACTTATCTATGTCTACCAAAAGAGAAGTGAGGCATCACGAAAATAAATAAATAAATTAAGTAAAGGAAAAAAAAAGAAAAAAAAATAAAATAAAGAAGTTCAGCCTTGCAATACTGTCTCACTGTTTTCAAATTACATCAGCCAATTTGTATAGGATAAAAACTTTTTGGGAGGTCACAGTGACCTCTTATTGGGGTACTACTGCTTGCACCCCCCTAACGTGAGTCCTGGCTACGACCTTGGGTGAAACTGTTGTTATAGCACGTGAAAGAAGGCATTTTTTTTATTATAAAAATAAATATTTTTACAATGTTCACTGATGAAATATGTTTCTATATTAATGTAAGTGAATGATTATGGTAAAAAACACAATGCCAAGTTAGCAACTATTGAACGTCGAGCACATGTTTGTATAAAAACTAGTATTTGGACAGACCAGGGGAGTATACATTTATGACTATTTTCAGCTATTAATGTTAAAATAAAATAGTTATCGTGATTTATTTGGGTGGTCCATATAAAAGACAATATTCTTCAATGCCTAAGCATACAATAACATTAATGTAATTAGTTTCACGTGAAATTTTTCCATCGGCCGTCTGAATTTAAATAGCATAGAATCATCCATATAGTAATTCCTCGTTATTTCGCTCTTGTCGGGAAATAACGACAAAGCTTGATGTATCAGAAAAAGCGATATAACCGAGGCCAGAAAAAGTAACGATTCATTTAACGTTAATTAATGACATGTATAATTACAAAAATATTAGTTTGTTATTTTGGACGATTTTCTGAAAAATAAGATTAGTCTATAAATTTTTCTTTTGTGACTAAAAAAAAATATTTAAATTATTGATATTGTTTTATAGTGAAACACGAATCGAAAGTTGCCGATTTAATTGTAATGATTTAAGTGTGGAAAATATGCCAGTATTTGTCTTTGATTAAAAGAAGAAAGTAATTGATCTTTTAATCAAAGTTTTTTGTTTTATTAGAAAGTAAGTTTTTTGATTTATTAGAAAGTAATTACATAATTTGTTTTTTTCCTTTTTTTTGTATTGTCGAATCTAAAGCAGCCATTATTTTTCAGTATACATTTTTAGGAGGCAAAGGAAAAACGCTAAATATTCGAATGAGCGATGTAACGAGGGGTTACTGTAAATAGTTTGTGCAGCCTTTTGCTCAAATAAAGAAAGTTTAGAGCTGTACTGCCGTGCTAAGAGCAAAAGTGTACATGCAGTCGAACTTAAACTCAGACGTACAGTGAACTCTCGCTTATACGCCGCTTCATTTATGCGCCTTTTTCACTTATACGACGATTTTGAATGGACCCTGCACATTCCATAGCAAAATAATAATAGTATCGTTCGTTTATGCTTCGCTCTAAAGATAAATATTTCACTTATGCGCCGAATTTTTCCTAAAATGTATGAAAATTTATTTATTTTCTTTAAAAAATAAGCATTTTTCTTTGCTTTCCTCTTTAATCTTTCGCCTTTATTGCTCACGGAAGGCTATCATGAACTAGAGTTTAGAGAGGTACAATTATCTATTATGCATCGTTTTAAAGAGAACAGTTTGCAATTAGGTACGCTACAACATTTGTTTTCTCTTAATCATTATAGTTACGTTCCAGTAATTGCCAAACCGTAGTGATATGTCCCTTTTCTATAGAAACAATCTTATTCACTCTCTCATTAGAACCCATGTGGAGTTTTAGTCCTTTAAATAGGCTTGTTCACTTATACGTCTCTCTCACTTATGCGTCTTTTTCTGTTGGTCCCTAGGGCAGGCGCATAAGTGAGAGTTCACTGTAACTCTTTAAAATTTTGCGCCATGTATTTGACTCAGATGAAACTTTTTCAGAATTTAAAAAAAAAATATTTCCCGTTCGCAAATGACCATATAATTTTGAATTTGAGTAAAACACGTCAGAGTCACCTGGTGTCAATAACTCAATTTTGTTGAAAAGTGCAGATACGACTTTTCCAAGTAGCATCAACTCATCGGATTTTGCTCGGCCGATCAACAAACTCCTCGTAAACTGATCCTGTAACGCACAACGACATCGTTCCGATCAGTATCCGAGCACGGTTTTCGATGAGCTACTTTTCATCGGAAAGCGATATCCTTCCGATCAACTTTCCCGATGAAAATAAGATGAGCTATATTCCATCGGAAAACGATATCCTTCCGATCAAGTTTCTCGATGAAATTCCTCGGCACGGGACTGTTCTGCTCGTAAATTGCTCCAAATCTCATCGGATTTTGCTGCTCGGATTCTGCTCGGCCGATGAGACATATTGGATCAACGGCCGATGAGAATTTCATCGGGTTTCGATGAATGGCCGATCATCGACCGATGAGATGATGCTGCTAGGGTTTGTGCTTGGCACGGCAGTATAGTTCTCAAATTTTTTTCTACTGATGAATCTTTGCAACCCTCCCAAATCCCTACGCCGACCACGTACGATGGCAATAGTGTTTTAGAAACAGTTACAGTGAACTCTCACTTATGCACGGCCTCACTTATGCGCCTTTTTCACTTATACGACGATTTTCGGTGGTCCCGGCTCATTCCGTAGTAAAATAATGATAATTTAATTCGCTTATGCGTCGCTCTAAAGTTTAATGTTTCACTTATACGACGTTTTTTGTCTCACCATATTAAAAAAAAAAAAAAAAAAAAAATCTTTAAAAAATGATCATATTTCTTCACTTTCCGCTCTAATCTTTTGTATTTGTTGCTCTCGGAAACTCTTTTATCATGAATTATATTTCGGAGTCTGATATCAACCTATTTTGTATAGAAACATTCATATCCATGCTCTCTCTAAAATGTATGGTCCGTTTTAGCTTTTTGAATAGGCTTTTTTACTTATGCGCCTTTTTCAGTTGGCCCCCTGGGCCGGCGCATAAGTGAGAGTTCACTGTATATTAGTTGAATTGAGGTGAATCCAAAATTTTCCATTAAAGAATTTAATTGCAAATTTAAAAAATAGTACAGATCAGTGGTTCCCAAAGCTGATGCTGGAGTTTCTAAAGAAGAAGCAGATACACAGTTCTAACCGTGTTATAGCCTGTTCTTTTTTTTATATACATGCAGAAGTCATTAACTTCAACATACACAATCGCCTTGCCTCCTGACAAGCACAGGACGGATTTACGACATAGAGAGGTTGAAATAACAACCATGGGCAAGGCGGGACTCGAACCCGCGACCACTTGCTTACTAGAAGAATACTCTACCTCTAGGCCAAACGTGGCCTCTTATAGCCTGTTACTTTAAAATCTACTTATATTAAAAACTGAGTATCTTTCTAACTATCTTTCTTTCTAACTATCTTTCTATGTTACGCTTCTTTCTCCTGAACGCCAATGACCTGAAAGTCGAACCAGGTACCGATAGATAGGTAATTTTTCAGGCTTCATTAGTTTCAATTGATATAATTATACGATTTTAATTAGCAAAGATATCAATTAATAAGTAGTCAAGTTTAAAGCGATTAAGCCTAATAAATGATTAAATATGAAATCCATTCTTGCATTGCAAAACGTGGTTGCCATGAAACAGTGATAAAAATGATAATGAGAATTTTGAATGAAGGCTTAACTAAATCAAACACGAAACTCATAAGCGGGCCACTTACGTAGAATTTTTATCGCTAGCTACTGGTAATATTTTGAAACATTTATTTGTTGAAGAGCCATCTACTTATATTAAAAACTGAGTATCTATGTCTGCTTTTTTCCTTTGAGCGAGCTGAACTTACTGAAACTTTCCTCACCATCTTGAAGGCGTGAAGCATCTCAATAATTTGAATGATTTTTTTTATACATATAGGAAAAAAGTAAAGGCGTGAAGCGCCTGTAAGCGAGCCGCCTTGGCGGGGAGTACTTTCTTTAAATTTTTTTCTCACTACTTTCAGGGCACGAAGTGCCAGTGCAACGCCGGGCCACGTGCGTGGTATGTCTTGAAATCGAATGAACATTAAATTATATCAAATAATATAACTTCAGAATGAGGTAAAAGTTAGAGAGGGGAGACGTTATGCATCAACATGCCGCAGGAAGCTAATCTAGCTGCCCTGGCAGCTAGTAGGTTTATAAAGATCGCAAATTTTGTGTTATCTCGATGGAAACCTAACAGGATAAATCTTACTATCCTAAAATAAATGAATTGCTTTAGCAGTTTCTATAGAGACGACGCAAAAATTGTGACCTTGATGCCGCTATTTTTAAGTAAGGCAGGGATTCAAGTGAAACACCATTGCAATTGCTTCGAATTGCAATCGCTACTGGAAGTGAATTACATTATCATCAACTTAACTTGGCACTGACGTCACTACGGGTGGAGCCAATAAGAGCTCACAAGCAGTCAGTGATCTCCTCTTATTCGCCAAGTAGGCTGTGACGTTTTATCTAGCTCGTTTTTCATAGGCAAACGTCACGCTGATGTCACGATGTTTTTATCAAGAAACGTTCTAATGTAATTCATTTCCAGTAGCGATTGTAACTTGGGATCGTCTGTTTCACTTGAATTCCTGCCTAAGTCTATAAGAGCATTAATTATTTTTTTAACAAACAGTAGAAATGGATCCGTAAATCTGTTAATGAAAGATTTTCGATTTTTTTTCATAAAACTTGCAAATATGTAAACATGATGTTTACATATCCATCTTTTTATATACGGTGCCAGTTAAGTACAAACAAATAAATTCATTGATGTAATAGAGGTACCGTACATGACTGAGATGTCGCGAGAAAACTTGAAACCCCTTCAAAGAGTGCAATGAATTCTAAAAAGTTTGGAAACACTTATTAACTGAAGGGCTTGGAGGATGAAGGGCTATGTTACGTTTCGAAAAATGAACTCCGTGGGACAATGGTAAGCAATGGATACAGGTTAGCAGATAAAGCTTGGTACATCAAAAAGTAGATGCCCATAGACCAATTTTATATACACACTAACGGCAAAACCAGAAAACAAAACAGCTACAACAATAAAACTTTGAACTTTAACTACTCGCAATTTCTGTTGTGTCACATAACCCCTTCACTCCCAAAGCCCTTCAATTTTCACAAGTATTCACGAACCACATGAAAATTTCATGCAGACCATCGGTTGCAAACCAGTTTTAGAGAAACGTTGACTCTTTTGTAAAAGAAAGAAGAATGCATTAATTCAAAGAAGTCACATAGTAACCAGCATCTATTTTATTGTACTGTCTTATAAAAAAGGCAACGGATTATTCTATTAAATAAAAGTAACATTACGTCGTGCCATCAAGGCTCAGCAATTCAATGATTCCCGAGATCCAACCATAAAATTCATCGATACTGTCTCACCAGTAAGGAGTCAGTTCCGACGAGGGAAGTAGGCTATAAATATTTTTGAATTTCCAGTGGTTAAAGTAAATGTTCTATCACCGGATGAACAAGAGTCGAATGGTTCAATCCATTTCGAGTGCGGTACGGAATGCTCGAAATGCGAAAATGTACATTTAGCTTCGGGAGATTGAAGAAAATGGCCGCGCTGTTGGAAGAGATTGGTAATTCTTTAAATTGATATGGATGCCAGTGGCAAAGAGTTGAAGAAGATTCTTGGAATGATGACTTACGCTGTTTTATTTCTAAAGAACATTGAATCATAATGGCATAAATCAGCCGCTTGTTTTATACCTTGAGTTTATGTTTGAATGGGGAAACTAATAGAGAATAAAGGGTAGTCTAAATGTTTGAAAGGCAAAATTCTTTTGTTCGTGTTTAGGATTTTTTTTTTTTTTTGAATACCTTATTTGCAGATCGTGTCCTATATTGTTACCCAAAACTCTAAACCCCAAAATCCTAAGTTTATATGTTAAGTTGGCTCTGAAACTTTTTTTTTTTGAAAAATTTGAATTTTTAAACATTGTTTTTCACTTACAATGTTTTTTTTTTTCCAAACTCTCTATTTGTGTCAGAAATAATGGTCTCCCTTAAAGACTAAAAAAAAAAAAAACTACTCAGATTCTCCATCTACAAGAAATTTTTACTCGGATTCTTACAGCCAAAAATCAAATCAATAGGCTAAGGTGTAATTAGAGTCACAATCGCAAAAACTATCGTTTTTATTTTTGTTAAAATTAGATGACCTTAACATTTATATTACAAAAAAAAAAAAAAAAAACTGAACAGAGAAAAAGTAAAGAAAATAAAACAACATTTCATGTCCCAAATTAGCAGGAAGAACTGCATACAAACGTGTTTCGGGAATACAAGGAACCTGCTAATTTGTGCCTTAAAGCGTTGTTTATTTTTTTCTTTACGATTAGAAAGATATTTATTTTTTCCTTAAAAAGAGAACAGAACATAGATGTTATACTTTAACCGTTTTTGAAACGGCGCACATAAAGTCTGTGCAAAAGCTGGACTAATTAATTATGTACTGCATTCAATTCATCACCTTTAAGCTTATGCGAGTTTATTGTTGTCTAAGCTGACAATTTGGGGTGCGCTGCTCTCCTCATCTGTCGTAAAGGCGACTTCCAAAAGCTGGACTAGTTAATTAATTATGTATGCATTCAATTTATCACCTTTAAGCTTATGCGAGTTAATTAGTCTTGTGCCATCTAGGCTGACAATTTGAGGTGCGCTGCTTTCGTCATCTGTTGTGAAGGCGACTTCCAAAAGCTGGACTAATTAATTATGTATGCATTCAGTTTATCGCCTTTAAGCTTATGCGAGTTAATTAGTCTTGTGCCATCTAGGCTGACAATTTGAGGTGCGTTGCTTTCGTCATCTGTTGTGAAGGCGACTTCCAAAAGCTGGAGTAATTATTTATGTATGCATTCAATTTATCACCTTTAAGCTTATGCGAGTTTATTGTTGTCTTGTGCCATCTAGGCTGACAATTTGGGCTGCGCTGCTTTCGTCATTTGGTGTGAAGGCGACTTCCACGGTACACACATGCTATGAGGACCCGTTTTATAGGCTAGGCAGCCCTTCGAAGCACAACACATTCACACAAATAAAGGACAAGGACCGGAGAGAGAAGAGAACATCTATGCTTGAGCCTCAGTTGGAACCCAGAACCTTTGCATACGAGTCAGACTTCTCTGACCACAAGACAATGTGGCCGGCATGCCTGTTTATTCCTATCCCAGGTAGAACAAAACACCTTTACACGTTTTTTAAACGTTTTTAAGCGGTTATTACAACGTTAATAACCATTTTACAGCCTTTAAAAAACGAAGTGTGTTACTTGGGATTTAAACCAAAATGCATAGAAAATAGGGGAAAAAAACATCGTTATAACGCACAAAATCTGCAGACACAGGTGTTTCGAGGCTACAAGGAACCCCCTTTTCAATGTACTGAAGTGTGAGCTTTAGGATGAAAAAATTATTCAAGAAAAGTCAAAAAAAAAAAAAAAAAGTTTTCTCGGATGATTTCTCATCTTAAAGCTCACACTTCATTTCATTGAGAAGGGGTTCCTTGTAGCCTTGAAACACGTATCTGCAGATTCTTGCAATTTTTGTGCATTATAATGTTGATTATTCCTATTTTTTTCAGCACAAAGGAATTTATTCAATTCTAAAAATACATACACTTTATGTTAATATACATGTATTTCAAATTGATCTTTCAGGTTAAAATGCATCAATTAATGACTACAAAAAAAAAAAAAAAACTTCCTGTATAAACTAGTTATAATTTTAATCACCACTACCATGAATTAGTTATGATTAGTTAGCGTCTGAACTAAACTTCAGAAATAATTTGCCTCTCTCACCTGGCTTGAGTCAATAATTAAATTTGCAGAACTTAATCATAATGGATTGCGCGGGTGATCTGATATGATCTGCGGATCCTCTGAAGTATTCCCTACATAACGATTTTTGACAGTTTGAAGGGATAATCTTTCTCATCTTAACTCTTGACTTACCCCATGACAAAGTCGACAGCGGTCGATGCGTTGGATAAGATTATTCATGTCTTTTGTGTGGTAATCATAATCACATGTGAAAGGTTTCGTAATTATCTATGTAGATTCCTGTTTAAGTTGGATTTGTATTAGTTTCTTGAATAACTTCATTTGATTCAGACTTTTTAATTAAATTTATGTTTCTCATACTCGATGGGATTTTGTTTCTTTTGTGTCTCAATATTTTACTGAAAAAACTATATTTCATTAGCAAGAACAATCACTTTGGGGGCAGGCCCGTCATTAGGGGGGGGGGATCAATTCCCCCCTGACTTTGGGAAATCAACGTATTGGCATAAAAATGGGCGTGGTTTTTGCCACTTTTTGGTAAATTTTACATTGTGTGTGCACCTTTTGCCCCCAATGGAAAAATTCGAAATGACGTCCATGTTTGGGGGTTAAATTTTACTAGAGTCTAATAGCGAGTGTCGATTCATGCTAATAATAGTGAAGCCCCGCAACTTAGTAGACGCAATTTGTTCAACTTGGCCCCATTTGGAGCGATTAGCGTCAAAATTGTTGCCGTGTAGCTTCTCTTTAAATTCAATGTTCATCAATTGTTGTTTGATTCCGTTAATTATATCTCAAGATAAAGACGTTACAAGTAATGAGAAAAAACGTGCGATTTCTCAGCTTCCCATTGAGACATTGACACCAAAATTGAATCAGCACCTGTGTCCTATAGGGTCTACCTATTGAATTAAATAAGCTACATTCTAGCTGATAATTTATACTTTGTAAATGTCCTGATACTCCTGACTATCTTGCTAAATATTTGGTCCTGGTTTTTAGCTTTTTTGTCATGATATTCCTTAGAATGAAAAATCTATTTCAATTCTCCCAACAGGTGCTTAGAGAAACAAACAGGGACCTATATTCTTTAAAAAATGGACCTAGGTCTTAACTTTTGGAGGTTAAAACTAGTGATGCGCTGATTTATCGGCGGAATTTAGCCAATTTGTCGATTAACCTGTCGGCTACTTTTATACGCTTAATCGGTTGAAAAAATATCTTTAATTATGTAAAAATTATTAAAATTACTTTAAATTTTTTATTTATATTAAAATTACTTTTGCTCAGAGCAAGCAATTATGTTGAATGATTTGTTTGCCGATCTACCGGCTAAGTTTTTTATTATTGTAATTACGTTTGCTTAAAACAAGAAACTATGCTGAAAGAGTATGTTGCACTTAAACAATAGTTTCGAACTCTAACTGGCGAGTGCCAATTTTATTCAAAATTTTCAAATTATAATGGTAGAGGTGTAAGCAGCGTATTAATTTTTTTTTGTTAAGAAAAAATAGAAGAGAATAGAATAGGTTACTGGGAAAGTTTGAAATAAGACTTGCATTTTAAAGGAAAAAGGGGAAAACGATAAATTTTGACGGAATGGACTTTCAGGGACTTGAAACTAAACAAGAAGTTCTGTCAAGAACTAAACGAGCCTACTTTCCCGTACATCGACATCGGCATTCTAGCATCTGATCATTATTCTCTTGATTACCTAAGACTAAAAATTATGTCAAACATACCTTTTTAGCACTTGAAGCTGATTTCTAAAAGCAAAATATACCTCTCTCATCAGATGAAATAGACACATAAAAAGTAAATAAATGAATAAATAAAGTTTTGTCGCACCTTTTAAAGAATGTAACTGTTACAGTTCTTCGGTAGAAAAATTCCTCAATTGTTTTCAAAAAAAATTAAAAGTACAAAGTACATCAAAACACATTTTATCAAAGAAAGAAAAAAAAAAGAAAAAAAAAAAAAAAACTCGTCCGTTGATAAAATGTCTCGAATTTCACTTTTAATCCGTTGCCAGTTGTTAAATATAAATAAAGAATAAAATGTCCTAGTGAATGAAACATTTTTGTGACAAAAAAAATCGTCTGCCAATAATAATAATAATAATAATAATAAATTCAATAAAACAAATGAATAAATAAACAAAAAATCGTCTGCACAGTCAGTCATTTTTTTTCGGACTGTTTACTCAAAGGTTATTAGGGGTGACAGCTTGCTTGAGCGGTTCAATGTTGAATGAAAAATTGTTCAAATCGGAAATGTAAATACGGGAATGAAGTATCCTTGAAAAGTTCTTTCCAACAAAAAAAAGTTTGTTCAAATCGGACTGTTCATTAAAAAGTTAGTATCGCGGGACCGGTTATTTGAACGGCTCAAAGTTGAACCAAAAATTGTTCAAATCAAAAAATCAAATATGGGAATGAGCTGTACTCGCCGAGATCTTTCCAACAAAAAAAAGTTTGTCCAAATCGGAATGTTCATTCAAAAGTTATTAGGGGGGGACAGACAGACCGACCGACCGACCGACAGACCGACCGACACACAAATTCCCCATCTCAATACCCTACTTTCAAATTTTTAATTTTTCGATATTCATTTTACCTCTTTATTTTTTTAACTTGGCGATATTTTTTGGACTTGGCGATATTTTTTTTAACTTGGCGATATTTTTTGGACTTGGCGATATTTTTTCGATGCATTAAGCTACTTTTAATACTTTTTTCGTCTTTCTTTTATTTTTAACGGGAAAGTAGGCTAAAAACGGACTAGTTGGGAGCAGTACCATTAGCGTCGATTTTTCATGAGCCCAATGAAAAAAAAAAAAAAAAGAAACAAAAAAACCCCACTCATAGTCCCGTATATTTGAATAAAACATCTGATGACGTACCTTTCATTGAGATGTATGGAGATAATCTCCACCAGCTTTTATTTACTCTAAACGCTTATAATAATATTAAACTTCTGTTTTTGGTCTGATATTTTTGTAACGTGTCCGGAATTTCTTCCACATACCGTAAAATGGGGTGAATAGGAACACTTTTCAGCTTCGGTTGTAAAAAAAGCAGTTAAAATATTTTTTTTCAATTTGAGTTTTTGGGTAAAAACTTTGGTCTTGCTTTACTTTTGATATTCCAAGTAAAGACAAAACATTTTGAACCATAATAATAAAAATATATAGGAAATTATGGGTGTTCCGAATCACCCCGCTGATAGGGGTCAATCGGAACACATGTTAAAATTTTTATTTTTTTCAATTTAACCTGTAATAAGTCTCACAAACATGAGTAATTTTGATGGGGGAGAATAAGAACAGATAATTACTGTCAAATAAAAGTATAATTTCAATACCAGTAAACGTTTATAATTTGTCAAAAAGCAAAATAATTTTGAACTTATGAAAAATTAAAATTAATTTTAAGAAATGCTTTTGAGTTGAAATACAAAGATTTAACATGAATGGAAGTCACTCATGTCGTCCACAAATATGTACTTGTCCTTAAAACTAGCAATTTTGATTTGGCTTAAGTTTTTTCATAACATCTCCTGGGATGAACTCTGCCTTTTTTTTTAGTTTCTTAAAATCTCTGGGTTTCGGGGATTGCCCTGAAAGATTTTTTCGCTTATTCATCATTGTTTGTGTGCTGGACTTTTACTACATAAAGTCTATGTGACTTCCCCCTAGCATTTTAAGTAAAAAGAAGTCTCCTGTAGAAAAAATCTTTTGAAATCTGCACCTTTTTATCATTCTAAGATCTAGTTGCTCACGAGAAGTGATAAACAGTAATAAATCCTTATCCTCGTCTTGAGTAGAAGAATTGGGGTTAGAATCTTGATTTTTTAAACAGTTTCCTTCAAATAAGTTTGAATTGGAACAGCAGAACTAAGTGTTCCGATTCACCCCTCAAATTTTTTTCCTATGGCATTTTTCAGAATTCTTCATTTTTATTGACACAATTTATAAAAAATGTAAATTCTAATGTGGTATTCTGTTGTTCAGATACATGTATAATTGAAACATACCACTCTTAGTTTTTAAATATAAGAAGGTTTGTTCTTGCATATGAAGTTTTACAGTCTATGAAAATGTGATGTTTTCTAGCATTTCACGTGCAGCCCTCCTTAGAAGCCAGTAGCGCTGCCAGATTGACAAAAGTAATTTTTCCCTACTTCCTATGATCTTACCTTTCTAAAAAATAAAAAAAAAATTCATGGCGAAAAATAATAGTATATTTATGAAGAATTTCTTTGTACGGTCGGGAAGTTTTGTTCCAAATGACCCCGCTGTTCCTATACACCCCATTTTACGGTACACTACAAAATTTTCTATGTAACTTTCAAGAGTCAAAGAAATCATTTTGGCTCCTTATTTCTTAAAACAACAGACAAGTACCTAATTACTAATACGTAGCAAAGTGTCCAAGAAACTTCATTTCTATCCTAGCAGAAAATTGAACCTCTTTTTCTTCTATCCAAAAAAAAAAAAAAAAAAAATTGGCATATCTTAAGTATTCCGCGATTTTGCTATTCCAAACACTTCTTCTGCACTAGCGAACAAAATCGACCAATACCATTTACATACGAACAAAAGGAAGCGGTTCCAACACATAAGCGGGGGCATCAAACGCACATTTAGGCTGCACGAGACAAAGCAGTGCTGCCTCCACATGTTTTATTCTCCACTCTCCAAAGTTTTGCCGACTAAATTTGCATGATGAGATTGAGCTCAGTTTTGTGCGAACGTGTTACTTTCACTACACAATCTGATTCAGCATTTTCCGATGGAAAATCTTACTCAAACTTATTTGTATGTGTTTTCCCGTGATTATGTCTTTAAAATCTATGTATTGCGTATTTTTAAAACATATTTGAAGTTTGGTGCTGCAATTAAAACTTATTTTATTTGTAAACTACTGATTGGAACAACTAAAATTATGTTACAGCTTTTTCTTTTGTTTGTTTTAACAACATTAGTAGTAGGGATGCACCGATAAGCAAATTGTCCGATTACCAATTACTGATAAATCGGTAGAGCCGATTAATGATTAGGGTTATTCTCCATAGAAATATCAACCGCAGCTGAAGAAAAAAAAATACCGACGGGAAAAATGTATCAAAATATAAGTAAATAAGTAAAAATCATACCACATAAGAAGTTAAAAAAAAATTAAAAAGTATTGAAATTATCACTGAGATTAGCCATAATAAATAGTTTGTAGTGTGTTTACTGCTTGTTATTCGATGGTTACGTTAGTCACGTTACGTTAGTCACCCTCCATCTTGTGTAAAAGTGACACTTAAGACTAAAAAAAATTAAGATTTAAAAAATGTGTTTTATGTTTTTAAAAGCCAACTTTACACATTTTTCAAATACACTGCTCGACATTGAAAATGCAACACCAAGAAGGAGTGGTCAGAAATTCATGCAAATTTTACCGTAGACGCACGTCACTGAGTTATGCAAATGATATGAAATGCGCAGCTCTCCGACGCACGTGAAGTAAGATATAAGAGAATGAAGTTGAAAAGTGGGCTATGTTCATGTTGGTTTTTCTGCCAGACTAATTATCGGAGAAATTTGGTTTTTGTCTCGAAGGATACGTGTGATAGGAGGAAATGCCACGCCGTCCTCAACGAAGACACTTCTAGCATATAGACGACTTTACAAGGGGTATGGTGATCGGACTGAGAAGGGGAGGTTGGTCCATACGTCAAATTGCAGCTGATACCCACATGGATGAAAGCACTGTGCATCGGCTGTGTCGGAGATGGTTGGAAAGAGGAAATGTAGCCACATTGAGGGGTGCAGGTGCAGCCAGAGTGACGTCAGACCGCTTGGATCGACGGATTCACCGACAAGCTGTGGCGGACCCGCAAGTCACTTGTACGTCGATTCTGCAGCACGTGCAAGGTACCCTGGATGTTCCTGTGTCGACCAGAACCATTTTCCGTCTACTGGTTGAACGTGGCCTGCAATCACGGCGTCCGCTAAGAAGACTGCCATTGACCTCACAGCACAAACTTCAACGTTTGGAATGGTGCCGGACCAGAGCGACGTGGAGGGCAGAATGGCAAACCGTAGTGTTCTCAGATGAATCCCGCTTCTGTTTGTCCAGTGATAGTCATCGTATACGTGTGTGGCGTCGACGTGGAGAAAGATCGAATCCGGCAGTAACTGTGGAACGCCCCACAGCGCGACAACGTGTCATAATGGTTTGGGGCGCTATTGCATACAATTCCGTATCACCTCTAGTTCGTATTCGGGGCACTATGACGGCCCAACGATATGTAGATAATGTACTGCGGCCGGTGGCAATCCCCTACCTTCAGGGTCTGCCAAATGCAATTTTTCAACAGGATAACGCCCGGCCTCACAGTGCTCGAATCAGCCAACATGCTCTACGAGGTGTACAGATGCTTTCCTGGCCACCATACTCTCATGACTTGTCACCAATCGAACATGTGTGGGACGTGATTGAACGCCGTTTGCAGAACCTGTCACTGCCTCGTTCAGAGGACGAGCTGTGGCAAATGGTTGAAAGGGAATGGAGTGTCATCCCTCAGGACACCATCCGCAGGCTTATTGACTCCATGCCTAGACGTGTTTCTTCGTGCATCGCTGTCCGCGGTGGTCCTACTTCTTACTGAACCGACGCCGTCCTCGCTCTAAATTTTGCTTATTTATTTTGAAATAAATATCACTTATTGTTCCAAGCTGTCTCTGTCTTCTTACCAAATTTCATCAATTTCTGACCACTCCTTCTTGGTGTTGCATTTTCAATGTCGAGCAGTGTATATCATTCAATTTTTAACACTGTCTTAACTTTGAGAAATTTTTGCCTCACAACATGAGCATTAATTTTCAGGGTTGCAAAAATGTTACGTTAGTAACACTGCTATTTTGGTTGAAAAAATATCTACTGTCAGTAATTTTGCTTTAAATTCTTAGCAGAAATGATACATAGATACCATTCACATTGTAAATCCACCAGCATAACTAAAAAATATTTTTTATCCTTTAAGTTACAAGTAAAAACTGTTACAAAATCAGCTCTGAATGTTTCGTTAGTCCCTACGGAATGACTCATTAGGATTATTATTTTTAATATTACAAATTTCATCCTCATTGTTTTCCCCCCTTTTTTTTTGCACAATTCCAATTTCAGAAATAGCTACTTATTTATTCTTGAGAGAAATTTGTTTTTCTCTATTTTTCCAATTTTCTAAAAATACATTTTAAGAAATTTGTGAATTGAATACATTTTTCTCAAAATACATTTTAATTGATAAAATTTCAAAATTTTATCAAACTTCTTTGAAATAATTATTATAGTTTTGGGAATAAAATTGCATTAAAAACCTAGACATAAAACCTATTTAAAACAATTAGAGGGAAGCTGTGGTGGGCACTTTAATTTAGGGGTGTTCATAATTCAAATTAATTATTCAATTATAAGTTGCTACTTATCTCAAGTCTTTTATTCTTTGAAAATTAGAGGTTATCTAAAAGCATTAAGCTAAGGAAAAAAGTATCGACACATGAAAAATGCTGCAACATTGTCAAAATGTGTGTATTTATTCAAAATATTAATGTTAATTATTAAATCATTTGCATCAACATTATTATTATTTTGTATTTCATTCCTTGAATTATTATTTTCTTTTACTTACTACACTACACATTTGTATTACCTGTTATACTTGTGTTTGCACAAAATTATTTATTTCTTGTTTATAAATTTATTCATCGTAGTTTCTTTTTCAAGCATCCTTGAAGTATTTTTGTTTAACATCTGACTGCTTATAAACAAAATGAAATATTTATGTTTTCGTATTCCAATTGAAAAGTTCAGGAAATTTAAGAGGGTTTTCTTTTAATATTCCAATCAGTTTTACGCATTGTATGGAATATTTGTTTTGTTTTTACTCTGTTCACTTTCATACTGCATGTTATTCCAGAAAATCTTACTCAAACTTATTTGCAGGTTTTTTCCCGTGATTATGTCTTTAAAACCTATGTATTGCGCATTTTTAAACAAATATGAAGAATGGTGCTGCAATTTGAACTGATTTTGTTTGTGAACAACTGATTGAAACAACTAAATTTATATTACAGTTTTTTCTTTTGTTTGTTTTAACAACACTAGTAGTGGGGATGCACCGATAAGCAAATTGGTCGATTACCGATTAATCTGCTCATGATAATCGGCAGTTTTATATTACTGTTAATACAACTATTTATCTAGATTCTTGGTGAAGGTATGCTTTAAAAAGTAATATTAAAAAAAATAATCGCAGATTAATCGGCAAGATTTTGCCGATTATTAATAGTCGGCAAGGTGGCCGATTAATCGGTATTGCCGATTAATAGGTTCATCCCTAATTAGTAGTATAAGAAGCTTGAAAATCTTTATCTAAATAAATGTTGATTCTTAGAGATTTACTTCAATAGAATGGGCAATGGGCATTCAAGTGTGTGTTGGATTAATGATAAACAAGCAATCCAACCATCATCCTACCCACCCAGCCATCCGCCATCTTACCTCACTCTACAGTTTTCGTTTTGCGTTTCATTTTCATTACCATAGCCTATTGTAGACATCGTACATTACACATAGTTTCTGTATTACAACGTGTACTTTACAAATAGTTAGTAGAAGTAAAAATAACTTTCGTTGAGTAATTCCTTACCTTTTAACCCATTTATGCCCAAGTTTTTTTAAATAATTTTTTTCAATTTTTACCTGCTTAAAATTCTTACATGGAATGGTTTACATGCATTTTAGGCTTAAAATAGTTCGCCGTTGCCATATTTATTAAGTTATTTAACGTCCTGTTTATGGGACATTTTACAGATGTGTGAGCCAAATACGACCCTACTTGACTTTTCATTTGCAAAATAACATTATAGAAGGCATCTCTCTTCAATTTTTAGCAAATCATTTTAAAATAGTTTAATTTTATGAAAAATGAGTTTGCAAAAAAAAAGAAACTTACTTTCTGTGGCTACCCATGCTGGATCGTTGCTTGACTGATTTATCTGAAAATAGCTGTCAATAAATCAACTCTGATGTCCAAGTAGTGGCTCTAACTGGTTTTCTCAAGAAGAAGGACTATTTACCTTGTGAAAAACAGCTTTCGTAAAATGATATACCCATTACAGGTTTTTGTATGCAGTAACTAACAGGCGTCCCGTTTTTAGGCAATTGGGTATAAATGGATTAAAGTCAAAAAATTACACCCACAAACAAAAAAAAAAAAAAAACTCAATTTTGATGGTTACTGCTCGCAAAGCAATCGAATCCAAAATCCCTAGCACATTGGGATTACGTAACCCTCCAAAATCAGAAAGTACTTTGCCGTAGGTTAATATCACCGAAGGAATTAAAGATATTGTAAATTCATCATCTTTACCCTCCTTAAACACACACACACACACACACACACACACATTTTATAAATATTAAGGGAGCGTTATATGAAATTTTGTGTACTTATGTAAGTACACTACGTTTTGTAAGTAGTGTACGTACAAAGGTTTATGGAAAATAACTGATAGTTTATCGCTACATTTCTACTGCAAAAATGCTTTTTATAGTGTTTAAAATATTTCGATAAACTTTTGATTTAGGAGTATTTCAAGTATCACTTTAAAAATTTCAACATTTGTTTGAAATACCGAAAATATTAAATTGTCGCTTATAATTGCTAAGCGACGATAAGAGCGCCTTTTCATAATGATATCATTATTTTCAGCTTGAACAAAAAAGTCATTTAGTAGCAAAAAATTATATTAAACTTAATTCGAAGAAATGATGTCACTTTATGATAATTTAACCTCTCCTATGAAAGTTATTTGTCAAAATTTAATGGTATCCTAGTTTTGATCCGATTGCGAAGGATTTATTCAGGACTTAATTTCTAATGGAAGATGGGGAGCCCTAGAGTGTTTCGAATGAATTTTTATGTATAAATGGTATAAACTCTGTTAATTTTGAAAACATTATCGTAAAATTAAAAGAAGTGCAGCTGTTGAGCTCTCGTAAGCTCCCATGTAAATGAGCTCTAAGTTTATTTCTACTCTAGGTTATGCATTCGTGTTAAAAAAAGTCAAGAGATTTAATAAAAGTAGAGTTTCCCATTTTTTTTAGCTTATGTACCACTTGGTTGCACACCATGCTAAATTGTACAAACAGGTTAGTACAATTGGTAAAAACAGTTATATACTGTGAAATTTTTTTATTATTAGTGTGTTGTTGCTTTGATGTGCTACATGCTACAAACTAATTTTGTGCCAAGTGGCATGAAAATCGACAGAACGGTTTTGGCGCTACGCGCGTAACAGACAGACAGACAGAAAGAAGGAAAGACAGACCCACCTTCAGCTTTATTATTAGTAGAGATGTAAAATAAGTTGGACAATATTATTTGAGGAATCTGTTTAATTTTTTTTAACACTACTGATATTATACAATACACCACAAACAACCTTTAGCTATCAGTTTTTGTTGGCTCTCTTTGCTACATAAGAGGATTTTTGCCCCCAGCTCTTTTAATTCCTATTCCATGCTGATGAGTGTATAATAAGCATGAAACTGCAGTCCATGGATGAAATAAACAAGCTGGATTTGCATATTTCTGTCTTATCCCTGGCTTAGGGGCGGTTACTTACTGCTTTATACTACTAATATTAGTTTCAAATGCAAAGAATAGTCTTGAAATTCGAAATTTATCATATGGCCAATATGTTGCCTTGATGTTCTCTTTAAGAAATAAACTACACGTGTAATTATATCGTCGCCACCATGCTAAACTAACGAATGTGAAAATTGGCACTTTTCAGGAGAGCCAAAACACTGCATATAACTTTTTCCCACCTGCCGTGTCTGGTTATTTGACAATTTTTAAACTTTTATATATACCTTTAAGTGCAAAACTAACGTTCGAAGGTATCATTTTAATTATAATTATTTGTAAAATTTGAACTTGAAAAACGTGATTTTTCACATTCGTTAGTTTAGCATGGTGCCGACGATATGTCATTTCATTTCACACCTCCAGGGTCCCCCGTACCTACCACAGCTTCGTGGTTTAACCGGGATAGGGCCCTGAAGAGCGCTCTCTTCTTAATTTTGAACCAGAACTTAGGGTCGAGCAAACTCTAAACCCAGCAACCCCAGAGGCATCGTTTCACTTGGAGGACTTTGTGACCATGACATTTTTAATGCCTCCCAGCCACCATTAATCAAGACGGTGGACCTTTGGTTGGCTGGGATCGAGCCCGGGTCCCTCCGGACAGGTTACGGCAGACACACAAGGCATTCTTGTTCTTTAAAATCTCATCTAACCACTTCCAAGACACAAGAGTGAGATCAGTTACAAACAATTCACAGCTTACGTTTTATGTATAGTTTTGTAATATTGTAATTGCTTCTTTGATTTACAAAATTGCAAAAAAAAAAAATTATCAAACACGTTCGTCAACTTTTTAAAGAAATGAAATAACTAAATATAGTTTAAAGAAAACTAAAAAATACGCTTTTAGAGTTAATCAAACTGCCTTATATTAGTTGTAGGATAGTATTAAGAATAATACACTTAATACTATGATTAATAAGTACTAAAGGTTAAACTAAATTTCATGATACTCTAACTGATTTTCCTCTGATTTTCAAAACTATTGAATATCCGCTAAGTTTACATGCACTTATAATACATCAACATGTAATATAGTTTAGCCTTTAGTATCAATAATAGCATTAAATGGGCGATTCTCTGTAAACTAGTAATTGACTGTCCGGACTGAGTATTTTAAAAATAATAAAGTGTAATAAAGTAATTATCGCTCTTAACACAAGTAAAGCATTAATACTTTGTGGCCCAATTGTATTTGGAGTGATAACAATTTAATTTTTTTTCTAGAAATTATCTAAGCGCCAAAAACACAGTCCCCTGGCTGTCCCAATCCCATAGTCTAACTGTTAAAGATAGTATTTCAAAAAATCTATTAACACTTCATAAATTTGGCAATTAATATCTAAAAATAGAATAATGAAGCTATATTTTTCTTATGAAATAAGGTATAATTACGTATTTCTAAAACTTAAAATTGTCATGTAAATTCTGTCCGGAGTTTTTTCAAACAGTCCCCTGCAACAAATTCAAAGCTGTAATACGAAAAATCTATAACTTTTGCAAATTCTTTTTGGCATGAAGTTTAAAGTAATCAGGGCGAATTTGCCGAAATCGCCGAGAACGGTGTTGAAACGCTACTTTGCTTGGTTTGAGAGACACATTTGTGATGGAAGTATGCATCAGGGTCGTTGCGAAAACAGTCCTCTGGGAAGTGATTTTATTAATGTCCAATAATTTAATTATAAAACATATGAATTATTATGTCCACGATTTGTGCCTAAATTGATAGGTAGTCTCGCAATTAATTATGTTCCAATAGTTTTGCTGATATTACGCAATGAAGAGCAAAAACATAGTCACCTGGCACAGTCCCCTGCCTAGTTATACTAGGCGGGGGACTTACCCCCTATCATGATTTATCAGAAAAACACAAACTTCAATTGGCCCTCTTTCAAACCAAAGTAATAGATTCATTTTCTGAGCAATAGTATTATAATTATACGAACATTTCAAAAAACCGTGCCCGGACAGATTTCGTATGAAAAATGACGAGTTTACAGAGAATCGCCCAAATATATTTCTTTTATATTTTCAAAGAACGTGAAATTTATCTTTTATTCAGAGTTACATACCCCCATACATACAAACAAACCCACAAGGTAAAACTAATAAAACGTATTAAATACAACCAACAGGGGGAGCAAATTTGTTAAAAAGTAAAATTTGGCATCTTCTAAAGAGAAGAAAGTTCGCAGCGCGGTCTAATAAGTAAGGATCAGCGAATCGATAAAATTAGTAGCATGAAAAATCTCATTTTGTCTTGTACATAAAATAAAGGAATGTTAATATCCGGTCTGCGAAGAGAAGTTGTTCAGGAAAAAGCTCGTTTCGTTTCTCAGTAAGTTGAAAAGCCTGCGAAGTACCAGCTAGATTTTTTTTTTTCTTTTTGCGTGCAGTTTGAAAATAAGGTCGCTCTAAGTATATTGGGTTTAATACTGAACACAATATTTGCTAACAAATATTTCAGTACGAACGAAATAATTTTTTAATACAGTCGACGCTCGATATAACGACCATCTCCGTCCTCCAGAAAAAAGTCTTTGTAACGAGTGGTCTCTGTAAGAGGTAGAAAATAGAGTATATTGGGATGAAGTTGGGTTTTTCCCACCAGTCGTTGTATTGGATAGTCTTTATAACGAGTGGTCGTTATAACGAGCGTCGACTGTATAAAGAAAGGGACACGCTAAAAGTAATATTTACGTAATTTTTAACCGTTGATTCGTTATGTCATCTTTCAATCGTAGATTTATAACTCGATAAATATGTGTACTTTTAAATTCTTTTCTTGAAGCAATAAGTGAAATGTTTTCGTTATTTCACGCTATATGATATTTTAACCTATGAATTTTCTTAAAGTTTCAAGTCACGTTGTACTTTTCCATAAATTATCTGGTATGCTTTTCGTATGTTTAAAAAAATTACCAAAAGCTTCTTAACTTCAATCTCACTGATTTACGTTGCGTAATTTTTTAGTCCTTCAAAACGATTCAAAGCATTTGATGTCAAATTTCTGTGTCTATTATGTGTTCTCATATCGATAACTTACCCAATGTTTCTCGCGAACTTCCCCGTGAAGAGGCAACTGTACAAACTTTCAAAAAAAAAAAAGTAAATAAATAAATAAATAAATAAAAACGGAAAAGAAAATGTTTATTTTAGCATGGTAATTTAGCATGAATAACACAGGCCAACGATGAAAAAACTTTTTTAATGAAAATACCTTATTCTTATGTTGTTTAGGTTGCTGAATCCAAATATGATGCTTAAAAAGTTGTATCACCCACCATTTATTCACATTTTATAGTTACATTCATGAAATAAAGAAACATTTTTAGAATTTAACAGCTTTTTCATAGTTAAGATAACATGAAAAAATAGGTCTAATGAACAAAGATGATGTTGGCAGCACTGCTGAAACACATGCTACAACATGATGGGGGATTACTGTTGGTCACTTCACCGGGAAGTTCAGCAAGCTATTCATCGCAGGAAAAGCTACACAAGAAGCTTCAAGGAAAAAAGGGAAAGAAAATATAAAGCAATTCCAGTTGACAAGTGAACCTTGTATCATCACATAAAATTACTATTCCAAGTATTTTACTGTAAATACAAACCATTTTTACGATTCTACAGTGTTTCATTGATTTCCCTATATACTGTAAATGGGTATTAGACTATATAATAAAATACATTTTGCTTGGAAACTAAGGGTGATACATAAAAACTACAAGCAGATTTGGATTCAGCACATAAAAATCTATCAAGATCAGCTATTAAAATTAAAAAAAGTTTTCAAAAAGGTTTTTTTTGTTGGCCTGTGTAATGTTTCTGAAAAGTGCAGCTTTTAGTTGTTTTCTTCAGAAAACTATGTAAGTAAAGCACAATTTCATTTTCTTTAAAATCGGTGAAAAATAAAAATTCACTTTATGCCTTTGCCTCAAAAAATTGCATTAGAAAAAAAAAAATCAAAAATTAAAAAAAAAAAAAAATGCTGTCAAACGCGATCACATCGCGCGGGTCCTCTAGCAGTGTAACTAAAGATTTTCATGAGTAATCACGGAATGATGACCGTTTTTAATTCTTGCTCAAATAAATTGTTGATTCAAACAGAAAAAAAAAACATTTTGCGTTAATTATATCTCATTAAAAAAAAAAAAAAAAAAAAAACATGCCTATCTTACATATCTAAAAAATAGTTATACATTTATTAAGACAGTGACAGTTTCAAGTTTCTTAATGAACTGGGTTCAAAAAACGTAAAATACGGTAAATACATAGCAAGTGTTGCAACTCTACCATTAATTTAGATATGACGCTATAAGCGAGCCAAACAAATACTTTAACTTTGACTTGGTCTCTTTTACTTTGCATTGGGCGCCAGAAATGCAGGAACACGAGTAGGGTCGAAAGTTTTAATAAGGACCCAATTGTATTTTATTCAAGTTTTATTTCACATTCACCACATTAAACATACTAGAGGACGATAGATCACGACTACATAAAAATGCAAGGTAAAAAGGTCCAAGTCGAAGTTAAAGTTATTGCTTGGCTCGCTTATAGCGCCATCTCTAAATTAATGCTGGAGTTGCAACAGAAAGAATCTTCTGAAGGGACCTGCTGAAAAAAAAGACGTAAATTTATGAAAAGCCTTAAACCGGGGACGTGAAATTGAGATTTAGTACATAAATTAACGTGTATAGTTTAATTCTAGCGGTACCCGCACGGCTTTGCCCGTGGTATAAAATTAAAAGTTCATTTGTAAAATAATTGATATAGCAGAAAAAATACTCTATTTTAGTTATAATTCAACTACAATTCCTTCAAAGTATGACATAAAAATTTGGTATGGACCCTACACTACTTCCTTTTACGTGTACATTTCTCAGTAGATGCCTTAAGTGCTAAAATAGTGCTTGGAGGGAGCAAGATAAGAATTCAAACATTTATATCCCTAGTTTGCCACGAAACAATGCAAAAAAATGTTTTACAATGATTAATCTCCTAAATATCGCCGATTTTAACATCATTCAGTAGATTTTTCGCAAAATATCGCCAATAGCACCAAATTGACCCCCCCCCCCAAAAAAAAAACAAATTTAAATCGCCAAATTTGTCGCCAAATACTTGTCAACCAAAGTCTTAGCGAAATATCGTCAAGTGGTAGTGCCAATTCATCTGCATTGAAATTAACACTGATTTACTCCATAAGAGGGGTAAAGCATCCCCTTGTGACATTCAAATGAAACCCCAAGGGGAGATGCACAAAAATAAGCCAAAAGAGAAAATAAGAACAATTTTGTTGCTCACCGAAACCAACAGAAATCTTACCAAAATTTGTAAGAAGAAGAAAGTTTCCTTTCCTAGCTTTAAAAACAAAACAATACATTTTCCGAAATGAAACACTTTAACAAGAAGTTCTGTCAAGAACTAAACGAGCCTACTTTCCCGTACATCGACATCGGCATTCTAGCATCTAATCAATATTCTCTTGAATATCTGAAACTGAAAATTATGTCAAACATACCCTTATAGCACTTAAAGCTGATTTCTGAAAGCAAAATATACCCCTCTCATCAGATAAAATAGACACGTAAAAGGTAAATAAACGAGTAAATAAAGTTTTGTCTCACCTTTTAAAGAATGTAACTGTTATAGTTCTTCCGTAAAAAAATTTCACAATCTTTTTCAAAAGAAAAAAAATAATAAATAAAATAAAAGTACAAAGAACATCAAAACACATTTTATCAAAGAAAAAAAAAAAACCTCGTTCGTTAATAAAATGTCTCGAATTTTATTTTTAATCCGTTGCCAGTTATTAAATATAAATAAAGAATTAAATGCTCTAGTGAATGAACAATTTTTGTAATCAAAAAAAAATATCGTCTGCCAAAAAATAAATAAATAAATAAAAATAATTAATTAAACAAAAAAAAAAAAAAAAAGAATAAATAAACAAAAAATCGTCTGCCCAGTCAGTCATTTTTTTCTGAGCCTGCAATTCCGCCATGTTTGCGGAGTCGGAATCAGAGTCCTCACAGAAGATTTTTCAGAAAAGTACTTAACATACATTTTTTATCAAAACCGTTTTCTTACAAAGTTAGTTTGAAGGAAATCCGCCTTTAAGTTCAGAATCAACATTCAATTTAAATTTCCCAGTAGGCGCTCATGTTAAAAAATTTTCTGAACGGTTCATCTTTGAACGAAAAATAGTTCAAATTGAAAAGTGAAATATGGGAATGAGTCTCTCCGAGATCTTTCGAACAAAAAAAGTTTATTCAATTCAGACGGTTCACTTAAAAGTTATTAGGTGGAGAAAGGTTGCTTGAACGGTTCAATGTTGAACGAAAAAATGTTCACATTGAAAATTTAAATACGGTAATGAAGTATCCTTGCCGAGATCTTTCGAACAAAAAAAAAGTTTGTTTAAATCGGACTGTTCACTCAAAAGTTATTAGGGGTGAGAGCTTGTTTGAACAATTCAATGTTGAACGAAAAATCGTTCAAATCGAAAATGTAGATACGGGAATGAAGTATCCTTGAAAAGATCTTTCGAACAAAAAAAGTTTGTTCAAATCGGACTGTTCATTCAAAAGTTAGTATCGCGGGACCGGTTGTTTGAACGGCTCAAAGTTGAACCAAAAATTGTTCAAATCAAAAAATCAAATATGGGAATGAGTTGTACTCGCCGAGATCTTTCCAACAAAAAAAAAGTTTGTCCAAATCGGAATGTTCATTCAAAAGTTATTAGGGGGGGACAGACAGACCGACCGACAGACCGACACACAAATTCCCCATCTCAATACCCTACTTTCAAATTTTTAATTTTTCGATATTCATTTTACCTATTTATTTTTTTAACTTGGCGATATTTTTTGGACTTGGCGATATTTTTTCGATGCATTATGCTACTTTTCATACTTTTTTCGTCTTTCTTTTATTTTTAACGGGAAAGTAGGCTAAAAAGAACGTTGCAATGTCGCAATTTATACGATATTTGGTTAATCTTTGTGCTTTGGGTACCCCTTTCTCGCTAAATGGGCGATAGACGCGCCTACTACTGTTTCCAAACGTTGCCAAAATCAATATTGCTGAAATGCGAAATCAATGAAAATGAAAAAAAAAAAAAAAAAAAAAAAATCCGCCAAATCTTTTAATTAAGTCATTAGTATATTGGAAACAGAGTTGCCAGAAAAATACTACGCTCCTTATTTGGGCCGAAAAAATACTACCGTAGTATCAAAAATACTACGTCTGGCAACGCTGGAAAAAGAACGAAACAAACATGAAAAGTTGATTTCCGTTGATGAAATAATTCATTTCATCTCTATTTTCAAACAAATTTTATTCTCGAGTTCAACCATTTTGGAATCGCTTGGCTTGCTTTACTGAAGGTAAGCCTTGAATTCCGGGATTCTAAAAACAATTGTTATAGCTTTCCTGATGATCGTAGAAATTTCATTGTGTGCAGAAAATTTCAAGCTTTTGAATGACGTAAGACTTGAAAATGTGTATGAAATATTTCTTCCCTATTTTATCGAATTTCCGCTAAGAATTCGAATAGAAAAAGTACGAAATGGAATTTTCGAAAAATCGCTTCGAGGTGCAAAACTACATGCTACAAACTAATTTTGTGCCAAGTGGCATGAAAATCGACCGAACGGTTTTGGCGCTACGCGCGTAACAGACAGAAAGAAGGAAGGAAAGAAGGACAGACAGACCCACCTTCAGCTTTATTATTAGTAGAGAAGATGGAGAAAAGATTAACTTTCATTATTGAAACCGAAACTAATTTCGTACGTTTCTCCATCTAAGAGAAAATTATTGAAATAACAACTACATCTCTCATCAATTTTCCTTGACCCAAACCTAAGAAATACTTTTCTCTTTTGCAAGTATACCCGACTTCATTGCGTAATGGAGAAGGTATTAGATACCTAAAACAAGCTTATGTCGCCGACATTTTTTGTAATCATATGGGAAGCAATCATCGTAACGTCTCGATGCATTTAATCATCTTCTTCGAAGATTAAATGTCTCTTGTTGAGAACAAAAAACAAATATTTTTATCTTACTTTAGTATCTAGAACAAGTTATGGGAGGAAGCTATGGTTTTTGTTCTTTTATGCCATGTTTATGCAGGTTATTATTGTTGAAATTCCTATATTGGACCAGGCCAGTCATTTAGGGGGGAGGCAGGGGGGCCAACTGCCCCCCCTGACTTTGAGAAATCAATGTATTTACATATAAGTGGGCATGGATTTTGTTGTTTTCTGGTGAAATTGTATTGTGTTTATACCCCTTGCCTACCCCCTGGAAAAACTTGAAATGACGCGTCTGTATTGGATGGTGAATTAATTCTTTATTGGGGAAGTGGAGTGCATTACAACTCGGAAGAATACGTTTTGTAGTGTATAAATGTTGTTTTATTTATTTGGAAAAAAACCCAAAAAAACAATCTATTTTTATACTGTAAAAAAAAAAGATGTTGCTTTTACAGTACAATGCAGCTAATTTTACAGTAATTTACAGTAATAAACTAAAAATCCTAATTTTACAGTAGTAGACTGGAAAATTGCTAGTTTGCAGTAATAAACTGTAAAAGTGCTAGTTTGCAGTAATAAACTGTAAAAGTTCTAGATTGCAGTAGTAAACTGTAAAACTGCTAGTTTCACAGTGCATTTTACAGTTTTAAATTGGAACCTCTGCTGCCTTACAGCTACATACAGCGAATTTTATGATAATAGTGCTAATTTTGCAGTAATAAACTTTAAAATTGCTAGTTTTACAGCAAAAACTGTAAAATAGCTAGTTTTACAGTAAAAACTGTAAAATAGCTAGTTTTATAGTAAAAACTGTAAAATAGCTACTTTTACAGTAAAAACTGTAAAATAGCTAGTTTTACAGTAAAAACTGTAAAATAGCTAGTTTTGCAGTAAAAACTGTAAAATAGCTCGTTTTACAGTAAAAACTGTAAAATAGCTAGTTTTACAGTAGAAACTGTAAAATAGCTAGTTTTACTGTAAAAACTGTAAAATAGCTAGTTTTACAGTAAAAACTGTAAAGTAGCTAGTTTTACAGTAAAAACAGTAAAGTAGCTAGTTTAACAGTAAAAACTGTAAAATATCTAGTTTTACTGTAAAAACTGTAAAATAGCTAGTTTTGCAGTTTTCACTGTGCTTTTACAATTTTAATATGACCCTCTGCTGCCAGTATTATGCTGCAAAAACAACAGCTTTTTTTTGCAGTGCTTTAGTGCTTTTAAACTTCAGGGTTTGAACATTCGTATATTCCAATATAAAGAGCTACTATAAATCTTAACATGAAGTACTATCAGGCTTTCTAAAACATTTTCTTGCAGCTAAAAAATGTTCCGGGCATGACAACATGGTCACACCCGTAACACTGACAAATCTTCATTTTTCAGGCACAAAAAATGCTTTTAGAACGTTGATATTTCAAATTATGATCTATAATTTTTTTTAAAAAATGTTTCACATTTAAAAGTCATCATACTTTTCATTCAGATCAGAACTACTGTTGTTTTAATATTACGTGGTAAAAATGCTGTTTCTTTATCGCAAAAACTCAAAATAAACTGTTTTAAAATTAAATTATAAACATTATAGTTAACTTAAAAATTTAAAACTGTTCCTGTTCAAACCTGACCTATATATTGGTGTTTATGAACAATCAAGCAAAACTAAAAATTAGAGTTTTATCGAAAAACGCAGATTCATACTAGCTATAAATTTTGTAAAATAAAATATCACCACTTCATTTTTAACCCCTTACTCAGAAGTCCCGCTTATATTATACTAAAATGCAACTTAACTTGGCAGTGACGTCACTACGGGTGGAGCCAATAAGAGCTCACAAGCAGTCAGCGATCTCCTCTAAGTCGCCAAAAAGGCTGTGACGTTTTATCCAGCTCGTTTTTCATAGGCTAACGTCACGCAAACGTCACGCTGACGTCACGATGTTTTTGCCAAGAAAGGTTGCATTGTAGTATAATTTAATATCACAAAACCTATATGACTGTCATCATGCTGAAACTTTTAAGTACCACTCCTTTACTTCGCTGAGAAGCCGACAAATGGTACTTGCGATCAGAAAACAGTTTTCTTAGGCATCCTAAGGCGTAGGGGGCCTTAGACTCTACTGATTTTCAAAATTTTGGTAATTAATTTGGAACATAAAGGGTTGAGAATGTTACCACATTCGTATTGTCAAACGAAGTTCATAAACATCAAGTTGGTTGGTTACTGTAAAGCAGAGCCATTTTACTTTTATTTTTTTTTCTTTCTTAAACGGGTTTTATATTGAGCTTTAAATAAATATTCCTCTGGGGTCAATCCTATATCTAATACATTGTCTACAGTGGCGCACATAGGATTTTTCAAGGAAGGTGTCCATGATCGAAAGACGACAATTTTGGTATCATAACACTCCAATACGATATTTAACATATTTTGCTTTTAAAACCAATTCACTTTGTGCAGAAGATGAATAAAAGCAAAACACGACATTTTAAAAGCGCAAGTAGGTAAAATTTTAAAAGAGGCATACATATTTCACAGGCCCTAGCCTCCTTCGTTAGTGCCAAGCAAGAAAGGACAAGAGCAATGCATTGGGAGAGTTCAAATATAAAAAGAGCAAAAGTTAGGCCAATCAGGTGTCAACATGCGCCGAGTCAGGGCTGGACGTAGCGTTATAGGCGGGTTCAAATTGAATTGCTCTTTCTATTTCTTGCTTGGCACTGACGAAGGAGGCTAGGGCCTTCGAAACATTAAAATTTTACTTACTTGTGCTTTTAAAACGTTGTTTTTTGTTTTTATTCATATTTTGGTTTTATCACAATCGTTGGAAGCAGAAAACATTATAAAAGGTATTGAATAACTAAAACGATCACGTATCAACCAAATAAGTTAAGGCAGGAATTCAAGTGAAACAGGCGATCGCAAATTACAATCGCTACTGGAAATGAATTACATTAGAACGTTTCTTGATAAAAACATCGTGACGTCAGCGTGACGTTTGCCTATGAAAAACGAGCTAGATAAAACGTCACAGCCTACTTGGCGAATAAGAGGAGATCAAAGACTGTTTGTGAGATCTTATTGGCTCCACCCTTAGTGACGTCAATGCCAAGTTAAGTTGATGATAATGTAATTCACTTCCAGTAGCGATTGTAATTCGAAGCGATTGCAATGGTGTTTCACTTGAATCCCTGCCTAATTATAACAAAAAATTAAATGACCAGAAATCACAATAATGTATGCATTTACTGTTTTCGTAACTCACAAAGAAGGACAAGCAAACAATTTGCGAAAGACCGAGAATCTTCTTTTTTTTTTTTCCAGAATATTTGCATTCAATTTTCAAGTACGTTTCTCACAAAAAAAAAAGACGTGACTTGCTTTCTTTTTTGTTTTTGTTTTCACTTATTTGTCATATTTTTCAGCCTGTAACGCTCATACATCAATAAAAAATATTAATTTTAAAAGGTTATGAACAAAGCTTTTTGCTTTAAAAGTTCCACACCTGTTTTTAATTTTAGCAAACAAAATATATTTCATTACATTTTAAAGTCGATACATTTTGTGAAATACATGAGCGCAGGGGTGCCCATCCCCCCCCCCAAGCTCAATGGCTCAAAGCGCTCCCCCCCTCCCAATTTTTCACAACCGTCTTGTGCTTTTTATTTTTTTTACTCCTATTTTTTATTTTATTATTATTTTTTTAATATTATTTATTTATTTTCTTTAAATGAAAACTATTATTTTTTTTATATCTTATTAATTTTTTAAAAGTTCGAATTATGCGCAGAATAGAATCGCTTTTTTTTCCCTTCCAGGCATTCCAAGCACACACACGCAGACAAAAGTAAACAAATAAAAAAAATAATAGTAATGAAATAAGAGAAAATATTTAAATTTAAGAAAAATGAAAAACTTTTATTAAAAGAAACCAGTAAATAATTTAAATCAAAAAATAATTAATAAATAATTTTAATAAATAAATAAATTAATAATTAATTAAATAAAAAATAAATTAATAATTAATTAAATAAAAAATAAATTAATAATTAATTTAAATAAATTAATAAGTAATTTAAATAAATCAATAAGTAATTTAAATAAAAAAGTAAATTAATAAATAATTTAAACAAATAAATAAATTGGTTAAAAAAAATCCCCCCCCCCCATTTTGGAGGGGCAACTCTGCATGAGAATCACGTGCGGACAAGATGGCGGCTTCTTCATAAAAATTCCCTATTCAAATTCCAAAGAATCAATGTGTTAAAACGACAGACAGACACATTCCAAAACACCAACGAACATGTCTCGCTTTCGTACGTAGCAATCTCAGAAACCAGAAATAAATCCATAAACAAATTTCATTTTCTACGGATAAAGTAAATACTCCTTACATTCGAAGAACAAGAATCTTATGGCTCAATCTGTTCGCGTTTGCGGTGCGGAACTCCAGGAATGTAAACTGTATGTGTTCGGAAGAATAAAAAGAGCACCTTCGAACAAATATGGTTATTCGTTTTTATTGGCTATTTGCTCTTGTTGAAGAAATGACTTGAGATCTTTCATAGAGAGGAACATTTTAGTTTTCTTTGAAGATCTGTGTTTGATTTAAAGAGAAGGGGGATTTGAATTGCGTTTTTTTTTATTTTTGAAGCTTTATTTCTTTAATGAATGTAATCGAAAGGCAATTATTGACTCCAGATGAGTGCAATTCAGTTTGAGGACTGATGAATGATATTCGAATTTTAGTAATTCGAGTCGTTTTATTGAAGAATTATACTGTAGCTCAGCTGTTATAAGGTTAAAGCAAAAATTAAGTATACTGCCGTGATAAGCGCAAAAGTGGTATCTGCAGCTCAAACTGAGAAAAAACTGTAAGAATGAAGGCTTTCACGGCCGGTGTAAATATTAGTTAAGGATTCCGGGCTGTTGTGCCGTGGTCTGAATGGCTTTAATCCATACGTTTCGATCGCAACTGCGGCGGTCATCTTCAGTGGGTGTCGTTGATTAATTTGTTTTAATAATAAATTTAATAATTTTAACAAGAAGGAGGAAGAAGTAAAAGTTAACAAGCTTTGGCATCCGGTCATCTGTCAATCCCGAGCCGGAAGGTAGAGGGCGCCGCGCTTTCAATTTAAAATCTTGCAGCAGTTCGAAATTTCGCAACAGTCGCCAAATTAATCAACGACACCCACTGAAGATGACCGCCGCAGTTGCGATCGAAACGTATGGATTAAAGCCATTCAGATCACTGCACAACAGCCCGGAATCCTTAACTAATATGAGAAAAAACTCTTTAAAGTTTTGCCCCTCCATGAATTTGATTTGTATGACACTTTTTCAAAAAATGTTTTTGTTCTCAAATGACCATCAAACATTGTATGTGGGTAAAATACTCCATAAAGAACCACCTGGGGGCGATAACTCAATTTTGTTAAAAAATGCAGATACAACTTTTGCGCTAAGCACGGCAATATAAATGAACCTTAAGTGATGGCAGTTTTCTTAGAACAGAACTGTTATTAATGTTTTTAAATTTTGTTGTCGATTTATTTTACTTTTAAGTGTAATTTTTAATGTTGTTTGATGGCTGATTTATTTCAGGCTGACATTGTTTATTTAACAACAGTTATAACATATCTGTTGAAAATACCAAATAAGGCACAAATTGGCCAAATATGAAGCTTCTGTGTAATTTTATCCGGGCATGTCAGCAATTATTAAAATTGTTAACGTCACCTACTAGAAAATATATTATCTTCTTAATAAAGGTTGAATGTGTATAGTCGGACTCTGCTAAGTTGGCCTCGACTTTCGCAAGGTTCACCTCAGTTTGGGTAATAGGGAAGGGTAATAGGTTCTGAGTAGAGTTGGGTTACTTTCGCACACAGTTTTGCAAAAGTCTTCCAAATCTAACCCGAGCAAAACACCTTTTTTACTTCCTTTTACGTAGTAAAGGAAGTAGTGTGATCGCGAAAAAAAAAAAAAAAAAAAATCACGCAAATTTGAGTCTAAATTTTAATTTTGCTCACCCCCGAATGAATGTTCAGTAGTTTTTTCGACCTGTCAGCACGTGCATATGTACCTACCAACATATAAGCAGCCGAAAAATCCTTTTTAACCACCCCCGAGTTAATTACGACGAGTTTTCTCGTGACGTCTGTATATACGTATGTGCGTATGTATGTGGGTCGCATAACTCAAAAACTTTATGCCGTACAAGCTTCTAGCTTGGTATGTAGGCTCTGAGGATGGTCTAGTTGTGCACCTCCCCTTATGGTTGCATTTGAATGTTCCCAAGGGGGTGTGTTACCCCTTTTTGGGGTAAATCAGGGTTAATTTCAATGCAGACTCAAGTGATATGAATTAGTGCAACCACTTGGCAATATGTCGCCAAGCTTTTGGTCGCCAAGTGTTTGACGCCAACTTGGCGACATATCGCCAAGTTGGCGACAAATTTTGCGAAAAAATTATTTTTTGAATTTGGGTTCAACTTGGCGCTATTGGCGATATTTTGCAAAAAATTCACTGAATGATATTAAAATCAGCAATATTTAAAAAATTAACCATTGTAAAATATTTTTTGCATTGTGTCGTGGCAGAAAAGGGGAGTAAATATTTGAATTGTTACCTTGCTCATTCCAAGCACTTTTTTTTAACACTTAAGGCAACTACTAAGAAATTTACACGTAAAAGGAAGTAGTGTGGGGTACATACCAGATTTTTTTCATTGAGTTCCACAACAACAGATTAATAAAGTATAGCTTTGAGGAGATGGCACTTGAGACTTGACTAATCCTATTTTTGGAATTGATCACTTTTATGAAAGGGTAATAAGTAGTGGAAAACTGAAAAATGGATTCGCAAATGTGTTATTGGTTCTAGCATAACTTGAATACTTCACCCAATTTAAGAAATTAGCTATGAGATAAAATATTTTAATTTTGTGATGTCGAGGCAGATGTCTTATTGGACAGGTCATATTCTAAAAAAAGTGGGTGGGCCTCGGTTTTACCTCTTTGAACAGCCATTGGTCAAAGACTTCAACACTTTCGATAGCTCAGTTTAATTAAAAATTGGCGAGAGAAGGGTTGCAATATAAGGAACGCAAACCATTTCATTTTTATTTTTCCGCCGCCTAAAAGCAGTTACTACTGCAAATTGCATTCTAATATTAAATAATCACATAGCAAAAATATATTTGGAATGTTTTTTTTTTTTTTTTTTTTTTTTTTTTTTTTTTTTTTTTTTTTTTTTTAAGTTCAATTGACTCTAAAACTTAATTGTTAGTCACCGCAATGTCGCCTTCGTTATTCTTCTTCATAATAATAAAACAATAAATATCAACAAACTTTAACCAGCAAACGATAAATTAAAAATTAAATCTCTCACTAAAGATATTTCCTGCAATTTATATTGTAATAAATTACAATGTAGTAAAAGAAATGCTGCAGACAATAAATTTAGAATGGTTTGCTATAAGTGTTTCCTCTTTTTCAGTTTCGCATGGTCAAAAAATTTATTTTATTTTTATAAAAAATATCTCATCGCCAAAATGTCACTAAACTTACAAACATGGTACACGTCCATTTCTTCCTTCTATACCTATTTTAAAGAATGGACTCTTTTACTCATTTGATTGACAAGTAACATCTCTTCACGGTTTTATTATTTTCGTTGCAGTATATAGTGCTCCTCTGGCAATGTTTCTTGTTTCTTTTGCGTAATAGGAAAGGAAAATTGATGCGGATTTGGCGTTGTAATAGTTTTGCAAACTGACTACGAAAGTAACCTAACTTAAGTCAGTGCCAATTACCCTTTCCTATAACCCGAAAAAGAGAAAAGGTTGTCTAAGGGCCGAATTCAAGTGAAACACCATTGCGTACGCTTTGAGGTGATCGCAATAGACCAAAATTGCAATCGCTACTGGAAGTCAAATTACATTAGAATCGCAATTCCTTGCGATTGTAACGTTTCACTTGAATCCAAATTTGGGAATTTGCGATTGCATTGGTGAGTTGCGATCGTCCGTGTTTCACTTGAATTCCTGCCTAAGTCGGAGCTCAACTTACCAGAGAAGTACAAGGTGGTTATAAATTAACAGGAGGTGTTTGGAGCCCTATAACTCGCGAACTACTGGGCGAAATATTGCCGAATTTCGTGAGCGTGCATATTAGATCATGGGATTTTGATTTCATGAATAAAAAAAATTAGTTTGAAAAATCACCACCAGGGGGAAATTTGGCGCTGTAAAAGTGTATTATTCTAATTATCGAAGAATTAATTGCTACTGACAAAATATGCATCCATTTTATTTGCAAAAATGACTTTTTTTGTTACAAATGTGGTTCGATATGATCACCATTGTAAAGTTGTAAGAACTGCATACGATGCACAACATTTTCTACGGCAGCTCGTAACATATCAGAATGGATTTCTTGATGAGAATGCTCCCAGTCCGTCATTTTACAGATGATCGCTAAACGCAACGCGTTTATGCAAATTATTGCATTCTATTTGGTTAAATGGACCGCTATTTTGTTCGTGGTGATTTTTTTTTTAAATAGAAAATTCTACGGCGATCATATTAAACCTCATTTGCAAAGAACAATCATTTTTGCTTGGCGAAATTGATTTATACAGCATCTTTTCAAGTTTAATTCGCGATATTCAGTGTAATACACTTTTACAGCGCCAAATTTCCCCCTGGTGGTGATTTTTCAAACTAATTTTTTTTATTCCAGAAATCAAAATCCCATGGTCTAATATGCTCGCTCACGAAATTTGGCAAAGTTTCGCCCAGTAGTTCGCGAGCTAGAGGGCTCCAAACACCTCCTGTTAATTTATAACCACCCTATACTATACTGCCGTGCTAAGCGCAAAAGTGGTATCTGCACTTGAGCTGAAACTGAGATATTACTCTTTAAAGTTTTACTCCACCACGTATTTGATTCAGATGAAACTTTTTCGGAATTTTTTCAAAAAATATTTCCCGTTCTCAAATGACCATATACTTTTGTATTTAAGTAAGATATGTTACACAGAGCCACCTGGTGGCGATAACTTAATTTTATTAAAAAGTGCAGATACGACATTTGTACTTAGCACGGCAGTATACCCTTTTTCCGCATTCTAACCGACCACCAAGTGGCCCTAAAGAGTTGAAGCTCGACTGTGACATTGTTTATTTCTTTCTCTAGAGTTCAGAGAAAAAGGAAATTGATACGGCGCTTTACCTTCTTGCGCCTGAAAGTGGCACTTCATATTTGATGAGTCCCTAGGCATAAAATTGAGAAACATAAATTGGGCAAAATACGAAAAAGAAGAAAAACTAGGAACTACGAAATGCCCTAGTTCCATGTTTAATCTGAAAATACGAAGTCTTCACCATTTTTAATACGCTTTTATTAGTTTCACATGTGGGTTTGTTTGTTTGTATGTTTGTATGTAGTATGTATGTAGCTCTAAATAAAAGAAAAACTGCACCTTCTTTACAAATATAACTAACAGTATTACATTTAATATAATCCAGTCACATTAATGTGACCACCACGTACTTTCGACGTCGACGTCAAATTACCAATCACAAAAGGCAATTGATAGCACAATGCAGTTGAGGGTGTATAAAGGGTGTGTGAGGGCCTTGGAAACTACTTCTATCATTGGCGTAATGCAAAAACGGAGCGATTTATTTGACGACCAAAAGGGCATAATCATTGGCTTTCGGGGCAAGGTTGGAAGCATTTCCAAAATAGCTGAGTTTTTGAACTGTTCGCTTGCCATCGTGGTAAAAGTGTACCGTGCATGGCACAATGGAACTGTCAAAAATCAGCGACGTGGAAAATGTGGTACACCAGGAGCCATAGATGACAGAGGCGAACGAAGGCTGTGGAGATGCGTTCGGGTTGATAGACGGGCTACCGTTGAGCAACTGACCACCCAGATGAACCAAAGGGTTACCAACATCATCTCCCAAACTACTATTTAGCGGACGTTGCTGCGTCTGGGCTCCCGAAGCACAAGACTGGTTCATGCAGCTATGCTGACTACTGTCCATCGACGAGGAACCTTTAATTTGCACGCCAGTACCGCAGCTGGACGTTTATGGAGTGACAACAGGTAGTATTTACTGATGAATCACGTTTTATGCTCCGTCGGGCACATGGAAGTTGTCGTATAAGGCGTGAAACCTCTGAAGCCAAACACCCTCAACCATTACCGGAACGGCCCAAACTGGAGACGAGAGCATTATGGGCTGGGGAATGTTTTCCTGACATTCTCTGGACTCACTCATCATTGTGGAAGGCACGATGAATTCATACAAATACGCATCTGCCTGCGAAGTGCCATACAGCTGCCAGTGTACGTGCGTGGTTCGAAGAGCACCAGAGTGAGTTTACCGTTCTTCCCTGGCCAGCAAACTCTCCTGATTCAAACAGAATCGAGAATATGTAGGACCATCTCGATCGGGTTATTTGTTCCATCGATCCTCATCTGCGTAATCTAGCCCAGCTGGCCACAGCATTAGAGTCAGTATGGCTCAAACTACCAATGAACACCTTCAGGGCCCTAAATAAATCTCTTCCTGCACATTTCGCGGCAGTCCGCTCTGCGAAAGGTGGTTTTTCAGTCTTTTGACAGGTGGTCACATTAATGTGACTGGACTGTGTATTGTTAATACTGAAGGCTAAACTGTATTACATATTGATGTGTTTCAGTTGTTTGTCTGTAACTCTGAAAATAAGATAAAATTCCGTTCTTTCCAAATATAAAAGTAATATACTTGATAATATTATTAATACTAAAAGGCTGAACTATATTACATGTTGATGTATTGCAAGTGCATGTTGACTTAGCGGATATTCAATAGCTTTGAAAATCAGAGGGCAATCAGAGTATCATGAAATATATTTTGATTAACTCTAAAAGTGTATTTTTTAGCTTTTTTAAACTATAATATGATTATTTTAGGAAAATTTCTGACCATATGGCTCCGAATTTGCAACGATCGTTCGTAATACCGTTACAGATCATTGTTTTCGATTCGTGGTATCCATATTAAAGAAACGGAATATAGTATATGTATGTGTGTATGTTCCCTATACAAATCCACAGTTTACGTCGGATCTCGACGAAATTTGGCATTGAAGGTACTTGGTCTCTGCGAAGTGTAGTGTGTGTGTGTGTGTGTGCGGGGGGGGGGGGGGGGGTTCGAACGCGAAAAAAATGCGAAATCTTTCGAACTTTAACTTTAGGACCCGAAAATGGCTCAGAAAAGATCTGCTAACCGGAATAGTTCTCGGCTCTTCTCGTTTCTGATCTCATTGGAAAGTTAGCGAAAAATAGCTTTTAAGGGGATTTATTTCCGAAGGTTTTGAATACTCCTAACCACTAACTTCACCCAGAAAAGATATGGGTGTTTTTAAGTTTGTAAAAATCAATTTTTAGTTGGATTTATAAATATCGTCTGCACGAGCGCGAAAGAAATCATTGATAAGAAAAAGGTGTCGTCATTTTTTTTTCTTGAATATAAACAAATTAAATTGTTGCTTTTCCTTTTTGGCTTTTCCTGTCACGGAGGATTTAAAACTGTTTGCCAGTTGACTAACTTTTCGTATTGCGTACCAGCAAAATATGGATTTCAATCTAATCGAGACTTTTAGACACGCGTCACTTGACAGAACTTTTATTCTTAGGGCAGAGTCGGGCCACGCAGCTAGTAGATCATAAAAGCGTGTCACATGGTAAAAAAATATGATTCCAAGTTATCAGTAGAAGATCAGCACTTCCAATATTTCTTCAGGGTTTTAGTTGTTTTTAATTCCAGATGTCAAGAGTTGTTCGTTTTCAAAAGAGCACTTGACACTAGTTTACTTAAAATAAAAAACTTTATTTACACTATGTACATTTGTCAAGAATGGCTAATTTTGGCACGTCAGGAATGCTCAAGACAAATCGTTGACCAAGTGCATGATCAAGTTCAAGTTTTCATGGTTAACAAAGTCATGACTTCCAGCCTATTTAAATACAACGTCTACTTCCGGGGAATACTGCTAAACGAAAACTTCAAACATATAAAAGCTTAACTAAGACGAGAAAAGATATGCAAATTATGAACTTAAATATTCAACACGTGGATCAGGGGCTTTTTGGAGCTACATATGATCCGCGGTCCATAGGTTGGGCACCACGGTCATGTCGGCTAAAATGGACATTAACTATTACTATAATTTGCAGTTATTTTCAGTATAGAAAAAAAAATCGGTTGTATATTAATCAATCATAAGACATTGTGGCAATAAATAAATTAACGCGAAAAATCGAAGAATTTTTAAACAAATTTTTCCTGTCGTTTAGGGACATCAAAAGCTAACTAATTAATTGTAATAAAAAAGAAAACAGCTTATTTTATTTTTGTGAAACGTTTAAAAAGAAAACATAGTTTAAACCTAGTATTTCAGTTTCTATTTTAGTTAATTAGGTGTATGAGATATTTTCCCTACCTTTCAGAACCTCCCCCCCCAAAAAAAAGCAACGCATATTTTTTTTTTTTGTGCAACATAGGAAGGAAGTTAAACCTGAACTGAAGAAAAATAAAAGTTTTTTTTTAAATTTTATTAATACTTTCACAATTATGTTGAGAATCAAGAAAAAAGCTACCCACGAATGATAATACGTGCAGTAGATAGTTTTTTCCCCCTCTAAGCACTTATGAGTATTAAGGAGACTTTTTTCCCTTATGCAAAAAATCTAATATTTGCTTTTATCCATCATACTTTTTTTTTCAATTTACAAAAAAGCTGCTTCTTTGGATTAAAGCATGAAATATTTTTTATAAGTAAATACAATTTGTCTTTTTAATGATAACAAAAAATGATTAAACTTGATCAAAACTTTATTTACCTTTGAAATCAAACCAACACCCTTGAAGGGTATTAGTATTATTCAATATTTAGCTTAGGTTTATGTATTTTTGTCCACTAAAACTGTTTAAAATTATGAGCATATTTTGGGTTAAAATATTTGAAAAAGGCAGAAAAAAGAGGAAGTTATTTTTAAAAACATATTTCTTATCCTAAAGTAAAGATAAATTTGTATTCAGGGTTACGGTTTAAAATTAATGCAAGATTACTTCGTTTCATGCTAGAATTTTATACACAAACTGATGCAGCTTGGCATTGCATGTGGAGGTATGGGTCATTCCGACGAAAATGGTACAAATCATGTCCGAGACATTAGAATTTTTTAAAATCAATTTTGATAACTACCACCCATTAAGTGTATTTTTTATTGGTTCTACATTTAATTTTGTGCCGTCAAGTATCAATCGATTAGGTATAATCCATTTAGAAATGACACACAAAAAAAAATATCTTTGTCAGAAAAGGGAGAAAATGACGTGTCCCAGCTTCAAATTGCTAGACTTTTAAATGTGATTTAAAATTAAACTGAAGTGTAACAACAAAATAAATGACACTGCACTGCACAAAAGATGCTTCTGACACCAATTCTGCAGATTATTACGCAAATGAAAAAAAAAATCCCCAAAAAACACTATTATTTATCCCTAGATTTTCAATGTTTCGAATTGTCCACTTTGTTATATGCCTTTTGGGAATAAAATAAACAATATTGCATTCAATCTGGTATATTTTTTAAAAAATATAGGTAGTAAAACTGCTGTGATTAGCTTGCTACATTAAATTATGTAGTCAACAACCAGGGTGAGCCTCATTCTTTTCTTATGATAGTCAATTTGAACTGTTGGATGTCCACTCTGTTAGAGCCGATTTCATGATGAAAAAAAAAAATGATTTTTTCTTGAAATTGCAGACAGATTTACAATTTTAGGCTGTTTTTTCCACTTCATGCTTGTTCTGGGATTCTAACTTTTCTTTGTGATTATACAGATATTTTTAAAGGCTTATTTGTCCACTCTGTTATATGTCCACTCTGTTAAACAAAGTGATCAAAATATTTAAAATCCTATCATAAATGAGTCATGTACTAGTTATTTACACTTCATTAGTGGAAACTGGGGACGGTTGTGACACGGGCGGTTGTGACAGTCGTCATATTAGCTAAACCATAATTAATACCTGGTTGAAGCAAAGAGAGAGAGAGAGAGAGAGATAGTATCAGCATGTTTGTCTGAATGTGCGTCAAAGCATTGCGGTAGCCATCGAGCGACATTAACGCTAGCAGAGGAGTTGGTTACTTTTTAACAGTCAAAAGTAAGTTTTTTTGTTCGATTTCTTTTAGTAATTCCTGCTGAATGGGTACAAGTGGAGAAATGAAAGTTTTCCTCCGTAAGTAGTGAACCTTAATAGTGAAATAGCAGTGATTACTTTTTATGTAGGCTATTTTGTATTGCCATGGCGATTGCTGTTTTCAAAAGTAGTGGGTTGGGGTCGGTTTTGACAAATTGCGTGGGGACGGTTGTGACACGAGTAAAACATGTTTTTATCATATTTGATAGCCATAATACGCTTGAAGAAGACAGAAATGGGGCAGTGTGACCTGATGAAATATAAAGAAGCTTATAACGAAGTGAAACTTTTTTTTCTTTCTGACAGCTTTGGAAATGCAACGTTAATCTTTATAAACAAAGTCTTTGCTACGAAACATTCATTCGTAAACGCGATGGAGCCGGCCGGCGCTGTCACAATGAAAACAACGTGTGCATAGGTTATATTTCTCATAATAAAGTGCTTTTGAGCTTACATATAAGCTGACAGCTGACATGAGAGTAAAATGGCTACTGAGAAATGGTTTTGTTCATTTATGAATTGAACTTTTTCACGTCTGTTCGTGTAGCTCATGCAACTAGCCTTTCAAGAGTAACAAGCTTCAATAAAGCAAATAAATGTGGAATCTTTCTTTGGTACTTGAGAATTGTTATGAACACACATGGCTATGACCCACAGTATGTGCATAATGTTGTCGGAACAGACGTTACGAAATTCCAAAAACCTGATATTGTTGCAAAACTTGGTATAAGGCTACTTCAACTGAACGAAGCACATTGTTAAGTGTTAAATTTTCCCAGATGAAGGTTATGTTGAATTACGTTTAATATTACTTGAAATTAAAAGTGATCTAGACTGCTTTGCTGTATTTTTGAACTTGTCACAACCTGCCCCAAGCACTGTCACAACCGCCCCTGGGGTGGGGTCGGTTGTGACATTTTTTCCTTTTTTGTTTAATTTGGTCCTGTGAGTTAACTATTGTACTTAGGTAGAAAATTTTAGTATTTATAAGCTGGCAAATGTACACTTTAACATAAAAACAACTTTAAACCAGCTCACAGGCATTACTAAGGGATCTATGGGGGAGCAAATGAAAATTTTCGCAACCGTCCCCAGTCTCCCCTATACAGAAATAAATGGAAACTCAATAAAAAAAAATATGATTAGTTGGTGGAAATTATTTAAATTGATAGTCTTAAGTACCGTAAAGTCGGGTTACATGGACCCTAGGGGGTTACTTGAGCCCATTACAGTAAAATGATAAAATTTTGGTTTGGTACTTACTAGTTGAAGACTTGCACGTAGTTCCTCGTTTCTCCGCTAGGTAGAAGCACTCTGCAGTCTCTAACGCTAGTACCAAGCCCATATTTTATCATTTTACTGTGGGCTCAAGTAACCCCCTTGTGGGTCCAAGTAACCCGACTTTACGGTAAAGAGTTTCAGACATGATTTGTACCATTTTCGTCGGAATGACCCGTATGCAATCACATGACCGTACTCACAACCATCTTACTCTTCTACATAAATAAGAAATTTTTTTGTTGAAAATTCCCTTTAGAGTAAAAAATTCAATCCTTAGAAATTTTTCATTAGAATTAATAAACCCCTCACTCTTCCCAGGGCCGTCCGGTTTCAAGGTGGGCTTGTCAATTTGGTTGCATCCAAAAAACTTTCCCCCATAAAACTTACACTACTCTAAATCCTAACTAGGCCCCTAGTTTCCGAATAGGCTGACATGGCCTCTCTGCTGCCCCGCCTCTTTTACCAACAAAGTTACCATTGTTGAAATTATCATAACAGACAGCGAGAATGTTTATTCTTTATAGAACAGCCCTAGTAAGATACAAGTAAAATTTCTGTAGAAATGAAAATAAATAAATAAATAAAATAAGGAGTCTTCTAAGTAAAACAAAGTATAACGTAGGGTAGACCGAGGCACGTTTACGCGGATTTTTGTCAGTGAATTTTTCAGTTTTTATGTTTCATTTTAGGAAATTTTCGACGGCATGTTCTTGTAAAGCAGTTAATAACTTTTAAGTTTGTGCATTCGGTTTTCCCCCTGTTTGAAGCCTTAAGCGTCAAAAAAATAATTTTTAGATCAAAGTCTGCTGCGTAAGCCTTCCCCGCGTCCGGGGACACGTTTGCGCAACAATCAGGGTACGTTTACGTACGTTTAGCGGTACCAAGGGGTGAGAGAAATGAATAATGAATAAAAACTAAATGTTTATTCATAACTTGAACATAGAAATTTCTATTGCCCCGTTTTTAATGCGTAAACTTGCCCCGTCCCCTTGTTTGGATTTATTTCAAAAGTGCGACGCAATTTAATAATATTTTTATCATGCGAGTGCTGTTCCTAAACAAGGATTAAGTGCTAATATAATATATTTGTTTATTTTTTCTAAGCATTTTTAGTTTACAATAAGCTTCAATAAGTTCAACCCAAAATTTACTCAAGTTGGCAGAATACAGGTTATCCTCTCCAATTGCTATACCAAAACTCGGCGGAAGCTGTGAGAGCACTTTCTAGGGATCTTCATGGATCTACCATGATTAGTGACGCATCAATTACAACACGTTTCGAAAAAAGGGCACTGCGTAAACGTGCCCCGGTCTATCTTACACTACGAATATATAATACGGCAAAATTATTTTCTAAACTTTAACTCATCGTCATCCTACAAACTCTACCTCAGCATATCTGTACATGATCTGTTTGAATGTATAAGAGGACTTGACTCATATGTCAAAAAAGTATAATAGACAAATTTGTTTTTCAATAGGCAAACATTTTTTCTTCATTTTGAAACTAGGAACAAACAAGTATTTTATTTTTATTTCAAAGTTAACAGCAATAATTGTTTAAGGTTTACAAGTTTACTTTAAGTAGTCACTTATAGTTTTTAGTCAGGTCACTTACAAGTTTACTTTAAAATAAAATATCTTCAAAAAATTTTAACTCAATAAACTCCCGATATTTTTTCGAGATTTTCTCAGCTTATATTTCCACTCTTCAACATTCTTTGAAGCTCAGCGAGGGAAATAATTTCATAAATCTATACGGTACGATAAGATTTTTGCACTAAATTTAATTCTTCGTCAGGATTTGTTCTTTATTGGTAAAAGCAGTAGTCTTTCTAGCCGTAAAGCCAATAAGTGCCTTTTACAGCTTAAAAGCAACATTGTTTACAAATTATTCGGTTGAAATATATTTTTGTTTGAGTGTGCATTGGACATGAAGTTTTATAAAAGGGACGAATAAAGTAGCTTGAAGCAAAATAAACTGCAATAAAAAATAATATTGGTAAAGCATGAAAATTAAACTTCGTACATTTTTTGTTTTGTTTAGTATAAATGATAGCAAATGCTTTCTCTTGTGTTTTTAGCAAAAAAAAAAAAAAAAAAAAGAAGGATGTGAAAATTCCGTTAGTATTATGCTTTGATTATTTGGAGGTGAAAAAATGAACTCAATGTGAAAAATACTATACGATATTTTGCGTATCAGCACTGCAAAAAGCGAACTGTTGTTTTTACAGTATAATACTGGCAGCCAATGTTCCAATTGAAATCTGAAAAATGCACAGTAATAAACTGTTAAATTAGTAATTTTAGTTTCTTACTGTAAAGTTGAAAATTTTACAGTTTATTGTCGTAACATTTAACTGTATTATAGTGTAAAAACAACAGTATAATACTGGCAGCAGAGGTCTCCAGTTTAAAACTATAAAATGCACGGTAATAAACTGTTAAACTATAATTTTACAGTTTATTACTGTAAAATTAACAATTTTACCGTTCGGTACTGTAAAAATAGCAATTTACAGTTTATTCCTACTGTGGGTTGGTCGTAAGGATGTAGTTGAATATGTACTTTACAATAATAACCAGACGCCTTTTATCAGAGTAGTAAGAACGACTAAATTTATTTACAAGATTCGTATCTATCAGTATATTGTTGCTACTCGATACAAACAAAAGTTACTATACAAAAACTATCGTCGGTAAAGGCTTAACTAAAGTGGGACGCCACATCATTCCCCCGCCTAGTGAGGTACCGAACGATAATGAAAGTTCTCAAAGAAAACGAGCCGGGCGTCGAATGATACGCCCGGACCTAGTTTGTAGTGGCAGCTGGTCCTCTGCGAATGTAACCTTCTGCGGAACCCTTGGAGCATGTGATTTCGATTTCTTAAGAATTGGCTGTTTCTCGGACTTGGCAGTGAAAGTTTGTGGTTGCTGTCCTTGTTGGATTGGGCTGGGTGTGAAATCATTTTTAATAGAAGAGTTATCCAAAAAACAGGGTTTAACTCTATCTATTGAAATATTGACCGTTTTATCCTTTATTTTGACTTTGAAAATTTTATCGGTTCTGCTTAGAACTTCATATGGGCCTTGGTATGGAGGCTGAAGGCTGCGGCGAACACTATCAGTTCTTACAAAGACGTGTGAGCAGCTTTTTAAGTCTGAAAAAACGAATGGTTTTTGTTTCGAATGATTTGTGAAAGACACAGGTCTAAGGTCTTGCATCTTACTTTTCAGAGTTTTTACAAATTCAGATTGTGGTTCACTTTCTGTATTTTCCAAGAAATCATAAGGCAAACGGATATTTTCTCCGTAAAGAAGTTCGGCTGGCGTAGAGCTCAATGTTGTGTGCCAAGTTGTGCGTAATCCAAGCAGAATGATCGGAAGTGATTTAGTCCAGCTTTGATTTTCATGGCACATAATGGCAGCTTTTAACGTACGGTGCCAGCGTTCCACTGCCCCGTTAGCTTGAGGATGATAAGCTACTGTGCGTTGCCTTTTATACCCTATGAGCTCTGATAATTCGTAAAATAAATTTGATTCGAATTGACGTCCTTGATCGGTTATGATAATAGTAGGAGATCCAAAACGAGCTATCCATGTTTTTACTAACGCATCTGCAACTGTTTCGGCTTCTATATCCGGTATGGGCGTTGCTTCTGGCCAACGCGAATAACGGTCGATGATAGTAAGGCAATATCGATATCCTTCTGATGTTGGCAATGGTCCTATAATGTCAAGGTTTATTTCACTGAAACGTTGATTTACTGTATGATATTGTTGATACGGACTGCGTACATGTCTGGAAATCTTTGACTTTTGGCATTTTATGCAACATTTAGCCCAATTTCTAGAGTCTTTCCTGATAGATGGCCAAATAAACTTTGAAGAGATTAGTTTTACTGTAGATTTAATACCTGGGTGTGCCAGATCATGAACATGATGAAATACTTGTTTTCTAAAATCAGGTGGTATGTATGGTCGTTTTGTCTCATGGGACACATCGCAGTATAAAAAGCGATCGGATCCAACAATAGGTAATTTTACTAACTGTAAAGAAGACTCTGGAGATGAGAGCATATCTTTCAGTTCGGTATCAAATTCTTGAGCTTGGGCTATTTCTTCGTAGTTAATTTGTGAACCTATTTGTAATTCCTCTACTCTTGAAAGTGTATCTGCTACGCAATTATCCTTTCCTGAAATGTGTTGGATGTCCACTGTGAATTGTGCAATGAATTCTAGATGCCTTTGCTGACGTGGAGAAGCTTTTTCCAGCTTTTGACAAAATGCGAATGTAAGTGGCTTATGGTCCGTGAATAATGTGAATTCTCGGCCCTCCAGCAAGTATCGGAAATGCTTGATGGACGAATAAGCACTTAAGAGTTCTCTGTCGTAGGTGGAGTAATTTTGCTGTGTTGATGTTAAACGTGCCGAGAAAAATCCAATTGGCTGCCAGTGTCTGTTACTGAACTGTTGCAGGACTCCTCCTATTGCTTTATCAGAAGCATCCACCATTAGAGCGAGTTTTGCTATCTGTGATGGATGAACAAGCGTTGCTGCTGTACGAAGCTGCTCTTTACATGTTTCAAATGCATGTGAAGCTTCATCTGTCCACTCTATTTTTCGGTTGTCATTTTTCTTACTGTTGACTAAATAGTTGTTAAGAATTGATTGGTTATGAGCAGCATGGGGAATAAAACGTCTATAGAAATTTATCATACCTAAAAATCTTCGTAGTTGTTTCACCGTTGTCGGTCGTTCCATGTCTGTGATAGCCTTAACTCTGTCATCAGTTGGTTTGATGCCTTTGGCTGAGACGATGTGACCCAAGTACTTAATTTCTGGTTGGGCGAAAACGCATTTACTGAGTTTAAGTGTTAGTCCATATTCGTGTAATCTTTGGAAAACCATCTCAAGATGTTGGAAGTGTTCCTTGCGATTGTGCGAAGCAATGAGAATGTCATCAATGTAAGGGAAACAAAAATCAAAACCACGAAGCACAGAGTGGATGAATCTTTGAAACGTCTGTGCAGCATTTCTAAGTCCAAACGTCATAAATGGGAATTCATATAATCCAAATGGTGTACAGATTGCAGTTTTTTGAATATCTGACTCTTCCATGGGTAACTGATGGTATGCCCGGTGAAGGTCTAAGGTAGAAAACATAGTACGTCCTTCCAGCTGATGAGTGAAATCATGCAGATGAGGTAAGGGGTACCGATCGGCTTGTGTAGCGGTATTTAGGGCTCGGTAATCACCACATGGTCTCCATGAACCGTCTTTCTTCTTTACTAGATGTAAGGGGCTGGACCATGAGCTATTCGAGGGGCGACAAATGCCTTGCTCAAGCATGTACTCAAATTCAGCCTTTGCAATCTTCAATTTATCGGGAGGTAATCTACGAACCTTGGAAACAACTGGTGGGCCTCTTGTGACTATTGAGTGAGTAACGTTATGTTTTATTTGAGCTCTATTTAGACTAAAATTTTCCGACGTTATACTTTTGAATTTTTCTAAAAGAATAAGAATGTCATTATCCAGATTATCGGAATCAAGTGGAGTCAATGATGAGGACGGTCCTTTTATAATTTTAGCTGGTGCATGAAGTGAAGTTAAGGGATCGATTAAACGCTTTTGCCTAATATCCACGAGAAGACCAAAATTCCGCAGGAAGTCTGCTCCTATAATGGGTCTTGTAACATCAGCTACAATGAACTGCCAGTCAAATTTTCTCCTTAAGCCGAGATCTAATCTAAGTAATTTAGTTCCATAAGTGTTAATTGGCGTTGAGTTGGCGGCAAATAATTTAAATTCAGAAGGAGTTCGCTTTCTTGATTTGGATGGAATAACGGACACATCGGCACCTGTGTCAATTAAATATTTTTCATGAGTTGATTTGTCATATAGAAAGAGGCGGCAATTAACCCGACCGTAGTCCTTGGCCTCTTCAAGGGATCGGTCAACTAGTTTTCCGATTCTTCTTGGCTTCCAAATTGGCAAGGTTTCACACATTTTGTTGACTTATTTCCGAATTTGTAGTGGTACCAGCAATATTTGTGCTCTGCAGAACGCGATCTGGATCTATTATTCCTCCCTCGGAAATTTCCAGACCTGCTACGGGGTCGGTGGCGGAATGAGAGGTTGTCAATTTTTTCTGCCAGTGATGCAATATTAGCCTCCAACGCATCTATTCTTTTGCTTGTAACACCTTCCATGGAGGACGAACAAGTAGGGACAGTGCCACTTTTTGTGACTGAAAATGCTTCTGAAGCATTATAAACACTTAATATTTTGTCGGCCATTTGTGCAATGTTGTCAAGAGAGTCATTACTTATTGACAAAATAGCTTGAGCGTGTTGCGGTAGGCGCTGAAGCCATAGTGATTTAATTACTTCTTCCGATATGGAGCTTCCAGCTAAACCTTTCATGTGACGCAACAAGTCCGAAGGACGTTTGTCCCCAAGGTCAATGTCAGTTAACAGTTTTTTAATTCGTGATTCTTCTGTGTCTGTCAATCTAGCCAATAACGCATTCTTGAGAACATCATATTTATTCGCGTTAGGTGGCTCAGATAATATATCGATGACAAAGTCTAACACATTTTCATCCAATGCTGCGACAACAGTATTATACTTCGTTAAATCGTTCGCAATGCCACTGTTCGAAAATTGGGCCTCTAACTGGATAAACCACAACTTGGGTTTGTTTTTCCAGAACGCTGGTGGTTTCACAGCTACTCTACTTATTTCCTGTTCAATATCAACATTTCTATCTTGTTTATTCATTAACTCCTTACTTTGTTCCAAATTTAATTTCTCCTCTGTCATGTTGACGAAAAAAAAATGGCGCAGTAATGAAAATGACGGTGTAGTAATGAAAATGGCGAAAATATTTTTACACTTTTAGCATTAATGAAACTATTACTTTAATCACTTATTGCAGTTCTAATCACGTCCTTGAGTCACCAGATGTGGGTTGGTCGTAAGGATGTAGTTGAATATGTACTTTACAATAATAACCAGACGCCTTTTATCAGAGTAGTAAGAACGACTAAATTTATTTACAAGATTCGTATCTATCAGTATATTGTTGCTACTCGATACAAACAAAAGTTACTATACAAAAACTATCGTCGGTAAAGGCTTAACTAAAGTGGGACGCCACACTACAAAATTAGCAATTTTTGCAGATTATTACTATAAAATTAGCTGTATTACACTGTAAAAACAACATTCATTTTTTACAGTGAGTACCGTATTTTTCGCCGTATAAGAAGCACCCAATTTTAAGTTAAATCCCCCAATTTTAATTAATCTTAAATTTATGAGGTATAAGACGGTACGTCTTTTACGCCAAAAAATACGGTACATAAATGCCAGCAGAAACCAACAACAATCCGTTGTTCAGAAAATACTCAGTTCATTACTTTAGGTTACAACAATTTGACTCTAACTTTCATTTCTCTGATAATCTAATTTCTAATCAGCTGAGACCTAACCCCTCTATGACCGTGGGAAATATGTGTCCTCTACACTCTTAAAAGTGTGCCGCTTACATGTAAGGCACAAGAGAATTGTGCCTTATATTAATTACATATCAGAGGCACACAGCGTAAGATGCCTCTGATACATACAAAGTACAACGAGATAAACGGCACGGACAGGAAATCAAAACTTTTTAAAGGCACACTGAATCGGCGTGCCCTTTAAATTCCCACTTCGCAAGTTTTAGGCGGCACATCGGGTAAGCCGCTTTGGGTTTGAGGTTATAGCTGATCACGTGGCTCGTATGTTTATTTTCAATGCTGGAGATAGAGGAAAGTTCGCTTTTAAAATTCAGGATTAAATGTATTCTTTCGTTGTTTTACAGGAATATTACCAGTTTGAGAGTTAAATAGTTTTATATAATGCGTTGTCGTTTGATGCGGATGTAAAAAGAGGGAACAAAAATCAAGTTGTAGTGCAGAAATTTGATCGTTCCATGACTTTGCTTTGCAAGATTCATCGTCTGAAGAAATGGCAAATGAAAAGTCAATCGGGCATATTTTGTGCAGAATAAGCATTTTATGGTTTGCTCTGAAAGTTTATTATCAGAAGATTTTATTTATCTGTCCATCCATTATGCATTATTATTTGCCGAGGCTTAAACTGCTGTTTCAAACGTCTTCAATTGTCTTCCTATGGAAACATCGATAACAAAATGGGCAGCAAAAGAGCGTGTTAGTGTATTTTTTTTATCTACATTCTCTTTTGCTGACCTTTTTTGTGTTCTATCGCGACTTTTGTGCTACAATAGGTGTGTAAAAAAGTTCGTCCAGTTTACTTCTATTATGATTTATCAACGTTCTTTTAATTTTAATTTTAGTCTAATTGCCATAATAATTTAATATGCTAGATATTTGATACTGTTTATTGTTTCGGCAAAATACTCGATTAACAACAGAAGTAATTATTTTTTTGCTGCATGGGCTTTATTACAGTGAAATACAGTCTCACAAGATTCAACTGACTTTAAATTTATTGTATTGCTTTTAAAATACAGTGGAATTGTTGAAAAATAATAAGTTATGATTCAGCAAATTTTCATAAGATTCAGTTGAATATAAATTTGTTGAACTTGTTAAAATATAAGTAAGATTTTTTCTTTAATACAAAAATATAACTGAGCAAAAAATGACTATTCTTGTAGAAACTTCAGATTCAAAACTGAAGAATTATAACACAAACTTTGCCTCTCTGTATTAAAGTTTAAATTCACTAATTTTCTGTATCGCAACATTTATTTATTAAATTCAATAAATTTTAACTTAATTTTCATGTGGCTTTTAATACGGTAAAATGCTTTTTCCTAAGATTCAGTTGACTTTAAATTTATTGAACTTGTTATAATTTAAATGAGATTTTTTTTAGAGAAAAATACAATTTTTAGTGAAATTTGTCAAATAATTTTTCTTTGGCAGGCCGAGTATTAAGTGATCAATTAAAATCATTCTGTGGATCTTTATGACATGTTTGTAGTTATAAAAAACTGTTATGATGTTTTTAAATTGGAACATAAGTCTAAAATGTGTTTAGATGTGAATTAAAGAAATCTTACAATTTTTATCGAGATTGCATGGAATGATCGGTTATTATCCTGTACTTAATAACTAATTTTTTTTGCTGAGTCTATAATACATTTGAAACTACAGCATTATAAAACATCAAGTGTTTGCTTTCCTTAAAAAGATACTGTTTTGCGTAAAAGATTGAAATCGCTCTATATTTTTCCCATTCATTACATTTAATAAATTTTATATTAAAGCAATTATTATATATTAATTGAAAATAGTTGGTGAAATAACTTGTTTAGTTCCTATTCTGAAAATTGTATTTCAAAAAGTTACCTTTTAATTAAAAATGAATAAATGCAGTCATGTACCATTTTTATTTGCATTTTACCTTGACATAATTTTTTTAAATTAAAAATGCAAAATTACTAGCTTTGAAACTTGGTAACGACTATTTCATGTATGTTCAACGTAACATGTTGAAACATTTTTCAGAACATGGATAAGTAAAATAGATTAGTAATGAAGAAACTAAACAGAGTTTAGTTTGTCAAATTTCATTAACACTTGTTGACTACCTTATAAGTTTTACAAACCACTGCAGGAATTTGAGAAATTATGTCACCTTTATTGCAAAAATCACATTTGAGAGATAGTTCTCGCTTTTGAAAAATTTATTTTCATTTCTTCATAAATAATGAAAGTCTAGTATGGGTACAGGTGAGTTCTTTTTGAATATGATTTTTTTTTTATTTTAGTCATGTGATTCTTACCATTTTTTTTTCAAGTTGCTACACATAATGCATTTGTTTAATCTCATTAAACATCAATTAAAAGAAAAGAAAATTAACGTTATAATTTTTATAACATTCGTTTGAGATTTTCAATTCAGACAGCATTTGTTTTGAAAAATAGATTTTTTAAAAAAACATCATAATAATAAAGAAAGCAACACAAAGTTTTTCTTTTAATGCTCCCCTACCTTTGTTTCAGGATCAAACTGACAATTTGTTATGAAGTACTTATTTTGCTATGTCGTACAATGACAAAAACTGAAGCTTAATGGCATTTTTTTTCTTATCTTGTCTAACTTTCGGTTCTGCTTACAAGATTAGCAAAATAAGAGCTTATACAACAATCAAATCAGAAAATGTTTGAAATAAAGTATTATGCACAAGATTTTTATATTTTTTGGGAAACATTTGTTTTGATATATCTAATTAATGTGTCATGAAGAATTAAAACCTAAACAAAAGTTTAAAACATGCAAGCACTGGGGTAAAAAATTAAGAAGTTACTATAAACTGACGTTGAAATTCCCCTAATAAGTCATTATTATTATTATAAACCTATAAGAAAACCTATAAGAGGCACAAATCCTTTTAAATGTAAGGCACTGAAATAAAAAATCAGAGGCACAGACGTTTTCAAATATAAGGCACTGAAATCTAAAATCAGAGTCACAAACGTTTTCAAATATAAGGCACTAAAATCTAAAATGAAAGGCATGGTATGTGCCTTTTAATTTCAGAGGCACAAACGGTGCCTTTCATTTTAAATGTGCCTCTTAATTTTCAGAGACACAAAAATTCAAAATGTGCCTCTTATTTCAGAGGCACAGTTTTAAGAGTGTAAATTTGAATTTATAAAGTGAACTCTCACTTATTTACCGGCCCAAGGGACCAACAGAAAAGGCGCATTAGTGAAAGAGACGTATAAGTGAATGAGCCTATTTAAAGGACTAAAACACAACAGAGGTTGCAATGAGAGAATGAATAAGAATGGTTCTATAGAAAATGGACATATTACTACGGTTTGACAATTACTGTAACGTAACTACAATGATAAAGAGAAAACAAAAATGGTAGCATACCTAACTACTAACTGTTCCCTTTAAAACTAACCATACTAGGTAATTGTCCCTCTCCAAACTCTAGTTTATGCGGAAATAATACCTTCCGTGAGTAATAAAAGTGCAAGATTAAAGAAGAAAGTGAAGCAAAATGCTTATTTATTAAAAAAATTAATACTTTTTTTTTTCACATTTTACGGAAAATTCGGCGCATAAGTGAAATATTTTTTTAGAGCGACGCATAAGCGAATGATACTATCATTATTTTTCTGTGGAATGCGCTGGGACCATTTAAAATCGTCGTATAAGCGAAAAAGGAGCATAAATGAGGCGGTGTATAAGTGAGAGTTCACTGTATTAGAAATAATTTGATACGACTAATTTATAAATTATATTTGCACCATGTTAGTGAAATATCAGAACCTGAGTTTTGGCAAAAAAAGGTGTTTCTCAAAATTCAAACTTAATGACTGTGCGAATTTGAAGTTCGGCTTTCCACTGTTGTTGTCTTGTTCCAGCCAGGCTGTCAATTTGCAGGTGCGTTGCTTCATTTTTACAAATTTGAAGTTCGGCTTTCCGCTGTTGTCTTCTTGTTCCAGCCAGGCTGTCAATTTGCGAGTGCGTTGCTTCATTTTTACAAATTTGAAGTTCGGCTTTCCACTGTTGTCGTCTTGTTCCAGCCAGGCTGTCAATTTGCGAGTGCGTTGCTTCATTTTTACAAATTTGAAGTTCGGCTTTCCACTGTTGTCGTTTTGTTCCAGCCAGGCTGTCAATTTGCAGGTGCGTTGCTTCAATTTTACAAATTTGAAGTTCGGCTTTCCGCTGTTGTCTTCTTGTTCCAGCCAGGCTGTCAATTTGCGTTTGCATTGCTTCATTTTTACAACTGTACCGTCATTTGGTGGGAAGTCCGACTTCCATAGTACACGCATGCCATAGGTTCATACACTGCGAAAATGAACTGTTGTTTTTACAGTATAATACTGGCAGCCGAGGTTCCAATTTAAAACGGTAAAGTGCACAGTAATAAACCGTAAAACCAGCAATTTTAGTTTCTTACTGTAAAGTTGGAAATTTTACAGTTTATTGCCGTAAAATTTAGCTGTATTATACTATAAAAACAACAGTATAATGCTGGCAGCAGAGGTTCCAGTTTAAAACTGTAAACTGCTCGGTAACAAACTTAAATTAGAAATTTTGCTGTTTATTACTGTAAAATTAGCTGTATTATACTGCAAAAACAACATTCATTTTTTTACAGTGTAGGATAGGCTACCATTCGTAGCATGACAACACATTCACACAAACGAAGGACAAGGACATGAGAGAGAAAGTACATCCATGCCCGAGCCGGAATCTGAACCCGGGATCTCCGCATCCGCAGACAAACGTCTCTGATTACTTATACAGGATGGCTGATACCAACTTTTCAAGGTAAAAAGATTACTTGACATTACCAAGAATAAATACACTGGCGGAAAAAAAAATCCCAACACCAAGAAAAATTGCCGTAGAGTAATGAAATTTGGGTAATGCAATTGTCTAGTTAACGTGTTTAATTGATTAAATGTACAAGATCACTGGCTAATTTAAGCTCAAGAAAATGCTGTGCAAACGTGAAATTATGTTAATTTAATAGAGGGTGTAACCTCCAGAATTTTGAAGGCAAGCCTGCCAGCGTGCATGCATTATGTCACACAGGTGCCGAATGTCACTTTGTGGTATGGAGTTCCATGCTTGTTGCACTTGCTGTGTCAATACTAGGACCGTCATTGCTGACTGTGGATGATGCTCGTGGTGCCATCCCATGATATCCCATACGTTATCAATTGGAGACAGACCTGGTGATTTTGCAGGTCATGGTAAGATGTCAGAACTCTGTAGAGCACATTGCGTTACAGCAGCGATGTGAGGGCGAGCGTTATCCGGTTGGAAAACGCCCCCTTGAATGCTACTCATGAAGGGCTGTACTACTGGTTAAATTAACAGACTGACGACAAATTTTCAGTCAGTGAGTTTGGGATAACCACAAGAATGCCCCTGCTGTCGTAGGAAATTGCTCCAGAGACCATAACTCCAGGTGTGAGTCCCGTGTGTCTAGGCCTAAACCGCTTGGATGCAGGCGGTCCCCTGGCCTCCTTCTGACCAATATACAGCCACCACTGGCACTAATTCAGAATCTGTTTTCATCAAAAATTACAACAGATCTTCACTCCGACCTCCAGTGAGCTCTGTCGTGGGAATAACGGCTACAGGCTGCCTGGCTCGGAGCTGTCCTTGAAGTAAACAGTTTCTTACCGTTCCTTGGGTCACGATGGTACCAACTGCAGCTCGAATGTCAGCCGCAGGTGCAGTACGATGCGCCACAGCCGTAAGCAAGATTCGGCGATCTTCCTTCTCAGTCGTGCCACGTGGCAGCTCGTAACTCGATCTTCTTGAGGTAGTACCATCCTTTGCCCATAGCTTCCAATAATCATGCATGGTGGAAACATTCCCACCCAAGTCTTTCTGCAATATCGCGAAATGAAAATCCACCTTCTCGTAGCCAATTTGTACGACCTCGTTTAAACTCGGTGAGCTGTTGATAATTGCTTCTTCGTCTTCTTAAAAGGTATTCCTGGCTAACATGAACGCAATTCGTCCAATTTCACGGAAAAATAATACACACGAGCTTCACAGCACGCTTTTAAAACAAGCCTTATTTGCATGTTCTGAGTGACGCCAGCTGCGCCACACTTATGCGCGGAACACAAAATTTCAATCGATGTCATCTTTCAGTTGTATAAACACGTCTACCAAATTTCGTTTATCTAACACAAGTCTTTCTTGGTGTTGGAATTTTTTTTCCGCCAGTGTACAACTAATACTCAGGACGGGTCGGAGGTGGTTTCAGTTAAAAAGCGAATGCATGATATTAAAACACAACTGCACATGTAATGGGTTTCCACAATGCTTCTATACTAGACAGAAACTTAACTTGACACTGAACTAGGGATGCACCGATAGGTAAATTGGCCGATTACCGATTATCGATTAATCGGCTGTTGATAATCGGCTGATTAGTCGGCTGAGCCGATTAATGATAAGGATAATTGTTTTTCTACTACCAATTTTGCCATCACTGTTTTTTATCTCTTATACAATTCCAAGTTTAGAAATAGTAAGTAATTTATTTCTGGGAGAATATTTTTTTTTCCATTTTTCTAGTTTTCACAATATAATTCCAATATTTTATCAAATTTCTTAGAACCAATTTTCATATTAGTGTCAATAATATTATTAACACATCGCTAGTTGTGTTAATTGGAAAAAAAATAATGAAAAAAGGAGGGGAGGGGAGTGTGTGGTGAACACTCCAATTTAGGAGTAATTTTAATTCATATATTTTAGTAATTAGTAGCAATTTAATTCAATACTTTTATTCTTTGAAAATTAGAGGTTATCTGAAAGCACTGTGCTAAGGAGAAAACTATCGCCACATGAAAAATGTTGCATCATTGTCTATGTATATTTATTCAAAGTAGGAGAATTAATTTAAAAAAAAACTTTCTATCAAATGTGAGAATTATTATTCCTGTTAATAAAATTATTCATCATAGTTTCCTAGTGAAAGTATACTTTAAAGAATAATATCTGAAAAATATTTTTCAGCCGATTCATTGGCCCGATTTTGCCGATTATTAATAATCGGCAAAGTGGCCGATTTTGGCCGATTAATCGGTACTGCCGATTAATCGGTGCATCCCTACACTGAACGTCACTACGGGCGGAGTCAATAAGAGCTCAAAAGCAGTCAGCGATGTCCTCTAATTCGCCAAGTAGGCTGTGACGTTTTATCTAGCTCATTTTTCATAGGCTAACGTCACGCTGACGTCACGATGTTTTTGTCAACAAATGTTGCAGTGTGGTGTAGTAGAAAGAGGGGATTCGCGTCTCTAAACCCTACCAGCTGGATGCGGACATGTTGTACTTTATATTTCAAAACTTTTTTTTCTCGTGCAGAGTGGAAAAAGGTTCAGTATAGAAGCAAATGCACCCACAGCTCGGTAATGACATCCTGATACTGAAGTTTTCGCCCTTATTCTGGACTCCTCAGTCAGGAATAGCCAATGACAGAGCTTGAGGAAAATATCCCCCTGTTTTAGCCAAGATAGCCAACAAAGTGGTAGATAAACCAGTCTACCAGTTTGCTACCACAAGAGGATATTTGCCTCCATCTCGGTCATTGGCTATTTCTGACTGAGGAGTCCAGAATAAGGGCGAAACTGCAGTATCAGGATGTCATTGACTCCTCAGTCAGGAATAGCCAATGACCGAGCTTGAGGAAAATATCCCCCTGTTTTAGCCAAGATAGCCAACAAAGTGGTAGATAAACCAGTCTACCAGTTTGCTACCACAAGAGGATATTTGCCTCCATCTCGGTCATTGGCTATTTCTGACTGAGGAGTCCAGAATAAGGGCGAAACTGCAGTATCAGGATGTCATTGACTCCTCAGTCAGGAATAGCCAATGACCGAGCTTGAGGAAAATATCCCCCTGTTTTAGCCAAGATAGCCAACAAAGTGGTAGATAAACCAGTCTACCAGTTTGCTACCGCAAGAGGATATTTGCCTTCATCTCGGTCATTGGCTATTTCTGACTGAGGAGTCCAGAATAAGGGCGAAACTGCAGTATCAGGATGTTATTGACTCCTCAGTCAGGAATAGCGAATGACCGAGCTCGAGGAAAATATCCCCCTGTTTTAGCCAAGATAGCCAACAAAGTGGTAGATAAGTCTACCAGTCTACCAGTTTGCTACCACAAGAGGATATTTGCCTCCATCTCGATCATTGGCTATTTCTGACTGAGGAGTCCAGAATAAGGGCGAAACTGCAGTATCAGGATGTTATTGACTCCTCAGTCAGGAATAGCCAATGACCGAGCTCGAGGAAAATATCCCCCTGTTTTAGCCAAGATAGCCAACAAAATGGTAGATAAGTCTACCAGTCTACCAGTTTGCTACCACAAGAGGATATTTGCCTCCATCTCGATCATTGGCTATTTCTGACTGAGGAGTCCAGAATAAGGGCGAAACTGCAGTATCAGGATGTTATTGACTCCTCAGTCAGGAATAGCCAATGACCGAGCTTGAGGAAAATATCCCCCGGTTTTAGCCAAGATAGCCAACAAAGTGGTAGATAAACCAGTCTACCAGTTTGCTACCGCAAGAGGATATTTGCCTTCATCTCGGTCATTGGCTATTTCTGACTGAGGAGTCCAGAATAAGGGCGAAACTGCAGTATCAGGATGTCATTACCGAGCTGTGGGTGTATTTGCATCAGTTATGACATAGCCCAGGCTTACGGGCTGTAACTCATTGCATACTGCAAAAAATGAACTGTTGTTTTTGCAGTATAATTCTGGCAGCCGAGGTTCCAATTTAAAACTGTAAATACACAGTAATAAACTGCAAAACTAGCAATTTTAGCTTCTTACTGTAAAGTAAAAAATTTTACAGTTTATTGCCATAAAATTTAGCTGTATTATACTATAAAATCAACAGTATAATACTGGCAGAAGAGGTTGCAGTTTAAAACTGTAAAATGCACGCTAATAAACTGTAAATTAGCAGTTTTACAGTTTATTATTGTAATGTTAGCAATTTTACAGTTTATTACTATAAAATTAGCTGTTTTATACATTTTTACAGTGCAAAAGGATCAGTATAGTAAGTGAAATTGCGGGACGAGTAGTTCCAGATTAGCTGTTCTCCCACAAATTACTGCTTCTGTCCAAGGCCGGCCAATACCAAGGCGTGCGCCTGGTCAGTTTTGTCGCTGGGCCCCTTCTACCATTTAACTTATATAGCTTACACTACTCCGATTCCTAGCCGGGTCCCTAGTTGCAGACTAAGCTGACTTGACCTCTCCGCGGCCCTGTGTCTGTGAATGGAAAAACCATTTCCTGAATTTAAAAAAAAATCATCGTAGCTTTGTTTTCCGCCCCTCTTTGAGGTATGTCCCAGAGTATTTTCAGTGTAATAAGACCGGCGGAAGAGAAAGTCAAATGTCTTCCTTACATTATAGAAGAGAGATGAAAATTTCTGCATTTTTTCAAAATCATTCGATGAAAAATGTTGACATTGCTAAAAAATTAATTTTTTTATCAAGTCTTCCGATATTAATCGAAAACGCAACTTTACTGAAGATGCACAATTAATTTAGAAAGATATTGGCAAAGAAAGATTTACTGCCTGTCAAAATGAAATTATTGTTGTTCATCAAACAAAAGATGTCATCGTCAAACTTTCTCAACAGACATTTTCTATTAAAGCATATGTAATCGTTCTGTATTAAAGAAAATTAATGGCATACATTACTTTTATTCGGTTGTTGAAAATATGTGCATTGTTAGAACAACTCAGTCACTGGATTAAAATACTAGTGAAAAGAGATAGACGGGTTAAATGTACGAGAAAGGATTATTACGAGTGTAAAGCAGTAAGTAACCGCCTCTAACCACCTTATTCACCGTTAACCAAGCGTGGTTAAACCGGCCCTTAACCCGGAGTTACCGCCTGCTTCGTATTCACCGTCAACTTTAACTACGCGCTGACAGGTTTCCGAAACCACGCTTGGTTGGGAAACTTAACCAAGCTCTAGGAGCAAGGTTAATTCCCAACCAAGCGTGGTTGCGAAACTTAACGTGTGGTTTGTTCTCTAAGCATGCGCAATACATGTAAACGCGAATGCAAGCGATTGGGGATTTGAAAACAACAAATTAATCACGTGATCGACATTGACCAATAGGATGGCCGCGTACATAACCACCTGAAGTTAAGTTGAGTAACGACGTGGTAGAGGATCTCCGCGTCATTTTTCGCCGGTGAATACCAACTTTTTAACTGCGTGCTTAAAATCTTAACTCCGGGTTAACGAACCTCGTGGTTTGGGGCCCGTGGTTAGGTTAACGGTGAATAAGGCGGAAAGCCAGGGCTATGGCGGAAATTCCGCCAACTCGGTTGTTCCATCCAAGGACTGCAGTTTCGTGCTTGTTGGCATTCGTCATCCTGGAATAAGAACTAACAGAGTTGGAGGCAGAAGTCCTCTTCTTTCTATAAGAGGCCAAGCACTTTGCACTGTGGTCTTAACCTGCCTAAGTCTTTGTCCAGATGCATTGGCATTCGTCATTCTGGAATAGGAACTAACCGAGTTGGAGGCAGAAGTCCTCTTCTTTCTATAAGAGGCCAAGTACTCTGCACTGTGGTCTTAACCTGCCTAAGTCTTTGTCCAGATGCATTTCAAACACATAATGTGTATGTTCCTACAAAATGTGCTCGCGTACTACATTATTATACACTACTCAAAACAATTAGGGGAGCAAGACATTTCTGCAACATCCCCATTTTTGCTCTCATCTTCTTTTTCTGGTTTTTGACGTCATGAACTTCGATTCGCACATCGAGTTTTCCTCTTCCGTTTCCTGATAGGCTTTGAATTATGGATGATTCATTTTATGTTACTTATTGGTACACATTTTTGCGTAATTTTGTTAAAACCATGTGGTTCCCGAATTGTTTTGAGCAGTGTAGAAACAGTAATACAGTCTAACCTGTTTATCTCGAAAACATCTTTATGTCGAAATTTTTCTATTTCCTTTCTTTTACAGCATGAATTTAATGTTTTTTCTGATGTTTATCTCGAATGATTTTTCCCGAAAACCTCTATCTCTCGAATTTTGACGACTCATTTTCACTCCCTTTTACGTAGTAAAGGAAGTATTGTGATCGCGAAAAAAAAAAAAATAAATAAATAAATCTTCCAAATTTGAGTCTAAATTTTGATTTTGCTCACCCCCGAATGAATGTTCAGAACTTTTTTCGACCTGTCAGCACGTGCATATTAGGGTATGTCATAAAAATAAAAGTTTTTTTTTTTCGACTTGGTACACGCACTTTCCTATGTATTCACTCATTTTGAGTTGATTGGTACAAAAAAAGTTTTTGGAAAAAAATTTTAGCTACCGGGAAAACGCAATTTACATAAGCGTTTTTTCAAAAAATTCACTATTTTCAAGTTGAAAACGCAATATAGCTGCGGGAGTTTTTTAAAAGATTGTTCTGCTAACTTAAATGCATGTTTTGAACTCTAATGAACGTACTTTAATTATAAAAAATGCAGTTAAATATATGTTTCGTCTCTTTTTGTTTTTAAAGAGAGCAGAAACTATCGGTAATCGTTCCTACTGAAACGGGTTACGCTTTTGGTCAATCGACACCGCTGTCTTCGTTAGGCAGTCAGTTGTTCAGGGGAAAATGCCACATACATCTGGGGAAGTGACCCCCATTTTGCTTATTAACCCCCCCCCCAGATAACTTTTGATCAGCAGACGCGTTTTCACTAAAATGTCTTTCATCCTGCGTCAGATTTTTATATTAGTTGCGCTTTCCGACAAAAGGCAAATTGAGATTCTCTTTTTTGTTTTATTAAAGGATGGATTGATTTCCACTAAAAACCTGGAAAGCAAAAGGCACTAATAATTTTAAACATCGAAGAAGTCAGACTTTCAGTTCGACTCTCACGAAAGCTAGTGCCGTCGTGTAATATTATGACTCGAGGAAATACCCTGGAATTTTTGTAGTATAGCTGTACGAAGTAAACGAAACTACCTTGATATTAGTAGAGCGACCGTTACTTCAGTCAGGTTTGCTGTGTCATCAACCGCGGCAGTTGCTATCATGTGAAATAGGATTATGTGACTGGTTGAAGGACATAGGTATAGACATTTGCCTTCAACTAATTGGCAGTGATACCTCCAATGAAATGTCTGGCTGGAAAGGAGGCATGCTACATTATATCGAAAAAACTCCTCCATCACATACTTTTCAGATCTTTCTTTCTGCATGCTTCACATCAACGAGCAGATATTAAGTCATATAGTCGCAAAACTTGACGGATCAGCTTCTCCATAAAAGGAATGGATTGGTACTGTAGGTAAACTCTTTTCCCAAGTTGAGTTTCTTGAGAAAAAAAAACAAAGTTTAAGAGAATTCAATTTTTGGAACCCCTTGTTAATATGGGCGAAAATGTTGCTAGTCAGTCGATCAGTTCCGTGGAAGGCAGAAGCATTGAAGCTCACTGATGGCGGACCTATTTCTAGCCCTAATTGATACTATTTTGTCAAATGCAAAGGCATTTTTACCTTAGTCCTCAGAGCAAAAAAGAGTTAAAAGTAAAGTTTCCTGTATAAAAAACGGTCCTTTTGGGCTATTCCAGAAAATTTACTCATTGCTCTTCTTTACTTTGAGAACTAAGGTAAAAACGCCTTTGCATTTGACAAAATAGTATCAATTAGGGCTGGAAATAGTTCAGCCATCAGTGAGCTTCAATGCTTCTACCTTCTACGGAACTGATTGACTGACTAGCAACATTTTCGTCCATATTAAAAAAGGGCTCCAAAAATTGAATTGGCTTAAACTTTGTTTTTTTTTTTTCTCAAGAAACTCAACTTGGGAAAAGAGTTTACCTACAGTTCCAATCCATTCCTTTTATGGAGAAGCTGATCCGTCAAGTTTTGCGACTATATGACTTAGTATCTGCCCGTTGATGTGAAGCCAGCAGAAAGAAAGATCTAAAAAGTATGTAATGGAGGAGTTTTTCGATATAATGTAGCCAGCCTCCTTTCCAGCCAGACATTTCATTGGAGGTATCACTGCCAATTAGTTGAAGGCAAATGTCTATGCCTATATTTTTCAATCAGTCACATAATCATATTTCACGTTGCTCAGCCAGTTTTTCCTTTGTTGTCTTCTTCTTCTGGTGTATAGTGAGTGAGGTAGCGATCTCCACGCTCTTCTGTTACGGTCTTTCTTTGATGATGCTTTTCCGAAAGCTACCAGTGTTCTCATCGTGACTAAGAGTGTTGTGCTTCCTGCTTTCCACAAAAATTGCAGTAAAGTTACTTCTTGCGATATTGGAACTCTCCTCTGCGCTTGGGTGCTCGATAATGCTCTTTAGCATGAAAAACCTTTTTGCTATCGCACATGAGATGTTTTTTATATTCATCGAGATGGCCTGCTTTCACAAGATTACCCAAAAGACTATATATGATAGGAAATGCCGTGGTGGATGACAGAGCAAACCTGACTGAAGTAACGCCGCTCTGCTAATATCAAGGTAGTTTCGTTTACTTCGTACAGCTATACTACAAAAATTCCAGGGTATTTACTCGAGTCATAATATTACACGACGGCACTAGCTTTCGGGAGAGTCAAACTGTAAGTCCGACTTCTTCGATGTTTAAAATTATTAGTGCCTTTTGCTTTCCAGGTTTTTAGTGGAAATCAATCCATATTTTAATAAAACAAAAAAGAGAATCTCAATTTGCCTTTTGTCGGAAAGCGCAACTAATGTAAAAATCTTACGCAGGATGAAAGACATTTTAGTGAAAACGCTGCTACTGGTAAAAAGTTATCTTGGGGGGGGGGGGCGTTAATAAAAGAAATGGGGGTCACTTCCCCAGATGTATGTGGCATTTTCCCCCGAACAACTGACTGCCTAACGAAGACAGCGATGTCGATTGACCAAAAGCGTAACCCGTTTCAGTAGGAACGATTACTGATAGTTTCTGCTCTTTTTAAAAGCAAAAAGAGACGAAATATATATTTAACTGCATTTTTTATAAGGAAAGTATGCTCATTAGAATTCAAAACATGCATTTAAGTTAGCAGAACAATCTTTTAAAAACTCCCGCAGCTATATTGCGGTTTCAACTTGAAAATAGTGAATTTTTTGAAAAAACGCTTATGTAAATTGCGTTTTCCCGGTAGCTAAAATTTTTTTCCAAAAACTTTTTTTTTGTACCAATCAGCTCAAAATGAGTGAATACATAGGAAAGTGCGTGTACCAAGTCGAAAAAAAAAACTTTTATTTTTATGACATACCCTAGTGCATATGTACCTACCAACATATAAGCAGCCGACAAATCCTTTTCAACCACCCCCAAGTTAATTACGACGAGTTTTCTCGTGACGTCTGTATGTACGTATGTGCGTATGTTGTGTGTCGCATAACTCAAAAACCATATGCCCCAGAAGCTTCTAGCTCGGTATGTAGGCTTTGAGGATGCTCTAGTTATGCACCTCCCCTTGTGGTTGCATTCGAATGTCCCCAAAGGGGTGTTTTACCCCTTTTTTGAGGTAAATCAGTGTTAATTTCAATGCAGACTCAAGTGATATGAATTGGCGCGACCACTTGGCGATATGTCGCCAAGCTTTTGGTCGCCAAGTGTTTGACGCCAACTTGGCGACATATCGCCAAGTTGGCGACAAATGTGGCGAAAAAATTTTTTTTGAATTTGGGTTCAACTTGGCGCTATTGGCGATATTTTGCGAAAAATTCACCCTTGCAAAATATTTTTTGCATTGTTTCGTGGCAGATTAGGGGAGTAAATATTTGAATTGTTACCTTGCTCACTTCAAGCACTTTTTTTAACACTTAAGGCAACTACTAAGAAATTTACACGTAAAAGGAAGTAATGTGGGGTCCATACCAGATTTTTGAATTTCATATCTAGCCACCTTTATCCAATGGTATATTTTGAGACAAAAATCATCTTCTGCACAATCATTCAAAGACTATGTTCGTGCTTAAAGGTATAAATTAATTTGCTATCTCAATTAGTAAAACGTGGACTCACAACATGTCGTACAGTAAAATATTCAACGATATCAATGAAAAACAATGTATTAAGTATTTAACTTTGTACCAATTGCTTACTTTTGTAAGCTTTATCACAACCTCTGTATCTCGAAACCTCCGTTTCTCGAATTTTTCTTCTGTCCCGTGAAATTACCCAGGTAGCACAAAAAACGTTTTATAAACGTTTTTAATCCGTTGTCACAACGTTAATAACCATTTTACAACCTTTAAAAAACGAAGTGTTCTACTTGAGTAGACATAGACGGGTTTGACTCATATTTTTGCATTCATTCAAAGCTAATACTAAAGGGCCATTCCATGAAAAGTGAAACCAATTGGTCGAAAATTCATATTGAAGTTATGTTGCTATGTTATACATCATTTTAAAGCTTAAGATGTATATTTTAAGAATCCTGCATTGGTTTTTTGGTGAGAGTTAGAATAATACTTGTTTTCTTAGTTGGAAGTACGATATTCACGACCTTGTAAAAATCAGAAAAAAAGAACACATTTTCAAATGCATATTTCTCATCGAAAAATAAAAACAGAAATAACTACTTGTAGCACAATTTTAACTACTAAGACGGTACTATAATAATATGCATTCATTAGTTTCTTTTGAATTGATCTAAATGGTGTAATTGAAGTTTGAAAAAAAGAAGTTTGATGTTACGTCTGTAACAAAAAAGAAGCAAAAGTTGTCATTACGTCCTAAAAAATCAAAATTAAAAAAAACCCTTAATGGTCCTTTTGGCAAATTCTTAGAGTAATTGCCCACCATAGTTAAAAATATTGCAACTGATTTAGTTTTTAAATTAATGCTGTTACAGACGTAACATTTCGGACATAAAAAATGGCTCTATGTTACGTCTGTAGCAAAAATAAATTTCCAATTAAATAGGTAAAAAGCACAGGATGAGCAATACATGTCTATAGCATAATATGGTACGAGTACTAAAGTTTCTGGTATTCTGATTTTGAAATTTTTAATTATGTCGGCATGTAATTGAAATTTATTTCTTAAGATTAATAAAATACACATATGGTATAACTGATTATAATTTATACCTCAACTGGCATTTTTTTGCTACGTCACATGGAAAGGGAGCTGTGGATGGAGTTGGGGGTATGGTTAAGCACCAGGTTTGGCAGAGAGTAAGATCTAGAACAGCATTTGTCAACGACGCTCTTTCCTTTTTTCAGTGTGCAAACTCCATTGCAGAAAAAGTTAAAATTATTTATATGCCCCAGGAAAATGTTTTAAAGCTGACGCCAAAATTGGAAGAACGGTGGGCTAACATCGCGAATTTGCCAAAAGCCCGCGAAATGCATTGTTTTAGAACAGAATACGAAAATGCCGTTCGAATTTCGAGAACGTCGGACGAAAAAGGACACATTTTTTTCATTCAAAAAAAAAATTATCAAAATTGACCAACTGTCACCAAGAAGGTTAAATTTTAGTTTGGTACTAGTATTCTGCTATATGATCCAACATTTTCAAATTTTTAAGTTCTCCTAAGATCAATCACTGATTCCAGGGAGGAATTTACTTTTCCCGATTTTTTTATGTAGCAGCCCCATTATGCATTAATTTTAAGAATACAAATAAATAAATTTGTGTGAAGGCCCTTCTTAACTTTTCTTGTGTCAATCTTTCTTGGAAATAATTGTCTTAAGATGCATTAATTTATTGTTACATATTGACATATCGGCATATGCTCTCAACTCCCCCAGACTTACCCAAATTTTCTAAAACTGTTACAGTATAACTTAAAATATTCAAATAATGTGTTAATTAATGCTACTGTATTGTTTTAGCACAAAAATCTTTGTTTATTTCTGCTTTACAATACTGTTTTCTGCTTTCAAATCAGAGATGTTACGTCTGTAACACCACTTTGTTTCGTCCGTAACAAGTTTATGAATTTTTTTCACAAATTCGGCAGTCAAAATCCACACAATCTTTATGGTTTTAGAAAGCTTGAAGTCTCTAGAACACGTATTAAAAAAAAAGCTCAAAATTTCCGTATAATTCAGAGGAATATTGTAAGTTGTATGACATAGTCGAGTTTTTGCTGTTTTGTGAATTACGTCTGTAACAGGCAGTTTTTAATTTCTGTATTTTTTTGTAATTAAGCAATCTGCACGCAAATTTAATGTAGCATAAACATCATCAAGTTACACTACAGGAAAAAAAATTGAAGACTTTCATCAGCCCAAACTAGAATTATTTGTGTTCAAAGTGTGCGATTGTTACGTCTGTGACGATGGAATTGCCCTAAAGTTTTCTTTCCGCGCTCTCCAAGAATTACCTATTTCAGTGTAGAACTTTTGGAAAAAAAGTCACATGCCTGAGAAAAATATGAAAACGTTCCCTCAGCTAAGACTAAAAGAATGTTATTATTTTTGGTCATTTTATCCCTTAAAGAAAATATTGTTCCCTTCTGAGCTAAGTTCGTGTAAAAAATAACTTTTAAGCACAATATTTTTCGATCGCTAATTTAATTGGCCCACATTATTTTTAAATTCTTTCATCTCATTTTGCCTTTTAACTATTTCTCATTCTTTGAAGTTTACCAAGCGATAGAACTTTATAAATTTTGCGAGAGAAGATAAAATTTTCGATAAATTTTTTTCTACGTCGAATTTATTTTTCGCTGATAAAAGCAGTTGCCTTTTAAAACGCGAAATCAAAATATTTTCGGCAGAAGGGGAAACAATATTCTTAATTAAAGCTTTGTTTCAATGTGTTTCTGAAGTAAATAAATGTTTTATAAACATGTAAAATAGATAGGCAAGGCAATTGAGAGATGAAATCTTGATGAGAAAAATGTCTATTCTGTTAATTTATCAAAAGTTTTATTAATCAGAAGCTGCTTGTGTTACCTCCTTTTTTGTTTTTCTTTTCTTTCTTTCTTTTTGAAAGAAGTTGATTCTAAGTTTCGCTTAATAACTTCTTAAGTGTGACAGGAGCCTGACTTGCATTTTTCATCCATTAACATAAAATTATGACAAAATTGTAACTCCCCATTTTCCGTCACAAGTTTAGGAGAAATAATAGTACACATGAAAATGACTAGGTTTAAATGATAACTGTTCTCCTAGCATATTAAATAGATGATCTGTTGGTGTAATTAAGTCTAATTAATTACTTTTGGAAAAGAAAAAAAAGCCCATAGATTTTTAATAGATGAGAAAAGTTGGGCACAGTGTTATATATATATACAGGGTGTCCACTCCAATCGTGGACCAATAGCTAATTTCTAAACCGTTAGAGATAAGCATATAGTTTATTTGGGAAAAAATCTCCAAATTATGAAAGAAATTTTGTGTCTATTCAATGTTTTTCAAAAAATCAAATTTTGAAAGAGTTACGAAATTTAAATTTTTATACAGCCCCCAGTCCTATCAATCATATTTAGTAAAACATTCTTGACACTGTAACGTTTAAAACTAAAAAAAATCACTCTTCTACGACAAAAATTGACCGAGTTATGACGTTTTGAAAAATCAAGATTTTGAAGGATTTCGCATACGGTCCCTTAAGCGATCTCTCGATGACGTCATGAAACAATGCAAAATCTTGATTTTTCAAAACATCATAACTCGGTCAATTTTTGTCGTAGAAGAGTGATTTTTTTTTAGTTTTAAACGTTACAGTGTCAAGAATGTTTTACTAAATATGATTGATAGGACTGGGGGGCTGTATAAAAATTTAAATTTCGTAACTCTTTCAAAATTTGATTTTTTGAAAAACATTGAATAGACACAAAATTCCTTTCATAATTTGGAGATTTTTTCCTAAATAAACTATATGCTTATCTCTAACGGTTTAGAAATTAGCTATTGGTCCACGATTGGAGTGGACACCCTGTATATATGTATATATATATATATATATATATATATATATATATATATATATATATATATATATATATATATATATATATATATATATATATATATATATATATATATATATATATATATATATATATATATATATAAAATAACAGAATTGTAAGAGGAAAAACGAAGAGACCACACCAAAAGCCCATAGATGCGCAAAGCAGCTAAACTACAAAGCCAAGTATATAATAAAACAAATAAAAAATAAAAATAATGAAATAGAAAATGGCACATTAGGAGAAGTGAAAGGAGAAAGGTTGAATCCAGAGCTCATCAGCCGTGGAGGATTCAAGAGTGGTCGAAAGACCAAAAAATTTAAAAATAAACTATAGAGAGGATGTTTTAGTTCAAAATATGCAGTCTACAGATCTTCATTGGGCAAAAAAGCACCAATGTGAGTCGGCAAACCGCACATTAGAACAAAAACCTAAAACTAAAAGCAGGGGTTTCGCCTCGACCGATTAGGAATAAAATTCCCAAAAACCGGCCACCCACAGTACGGTCCTGCTGTGAAAATAAAAACATCTCACCTGAAGTTCCGCGCGACAAAATCCAAAATCATATCCAGCAAATCAGGAGGCAGTCCAGTTGTCAAAATAAAAATATAAGGTAAATCCGTGTCCAAAAAACAAATCCTAAAACGTTCCGGTCTACCATTTACACGTGCTCAAAAAATATCCATCCCTGCAATCCTGAAATGGTTTCTTCCAGCGATTTCATACGATTGAACAGTTAAACAGTTACAGTGAAGCAAAGTCGTTATTGAAGGTTATACTTGAGCAAACATTTTTAATTAGATTTTTTAAAAATTGTTGTTAAATAGTTTATTTTTAAGAAGAGAAAATTCCAAATTAAAAGCAGTTTCAGTGTTACAAATTCTTTTAATTCGCAAGGCTTGTGAAATAATGATGCCAATGAAAACTTTTTTGCTAAGGCAGGAATTATAATCTTGTAGGCTATTGACTTTGAATTGGAATTCACGTCTTTTATCATAAATCGTGGTGTAACAGAAGGAGCCAATTTCTATGTTAATGTCCAGGAAATTAAAAAACTTTTGATTATGACTGGTTTTTTTAAGCGTTAAGGAGTTATGATAAATAGTTTTGCTGAGCTCAGAGAAATTGGAAAAATTAATGCATAGAAGATCATCAATGTATCTACAACAGAGAGGTGTAGAGGAGGGATTTTCAATCGAAAATTTTCTTTCATAAAACAAGAGAAAAAGGTTGGCAAGGGTTGAACTAAAATTAGCTCCCATTGCAATACCATTGATTTGTTGAAAACAAGAATTACCATTTTTAAAAAAATTATTGAAAATGCAAAATTTAAACAGATTAAGAAAAAAGCTTTCATTCAAATCGAGTGTGTCATTCACAGAGCTAAAAAGCTCAGACACAGTGGAAAAAAGTTCACAAAGGGGGATGTTAGTAAAGAGATTTTCAAAATCAAAGGTTTCAAGGCTATTTATGTCAAGCATATTGAGCAGATTGATCACTTCAACGCTGTTATTAATAATCCAAAACCATTTTGCATGTTGAAGTTGAAGTTGTTCCAGAATTTTTTTGAGAAAATATTCAAGTTTTACACTAAGAGTTTTCCCAATAGTATTGGTGGCAGAACAAATAAAACGGAACCCAACAGGTGTCTTATGGAATTTAGGAATGGCATAAAGGTAAGGCAAGGCTACAGAATCAGGTCGTGGCAATTTGAAAAGTTTATAAGCAGCGATGAATTTTTTGATGATGGAGGATTCATTAAGTGAAGAAATTTTGTAAGTCGTGGAATTTTCTAATTCTGATTTAATAATATTAGCATATAGTTTTTTTCAACAAATAGAAAAATTAGAGCTGGCTTTATCCACAACAGTAAAAACATAGGCCTTTTTAAATTCTTTAATGGTATCCATTTCTTCAGATGAGATTTGAAAGTACTCAGAGTCAGTGTTAATAACATCATAAAGTTTTGATTTTAAAACATGTAGAAAATGATGCCTATATTCAAGAAAAGCATTAAGAGGAACATTGAAGCTGTAGGAAATTTTTCTCAAAAAATGATCAAGTTCAATTGAAAGTTTATCATAAGCTTTCAAAACATTGGTACGAAAATTAGGTCGAAATTTGGTGCCCAATCCAAAAAGTTTTATAAGTTTACTGTTTTGCAAAAAATTTAAATCACCTGTTAAAATATGACCAAAGTCATTGTTGTAAAAATTGGAACCCACAAACTTATCACAAGTGCAATTGAAATCCAAATAGTTTTCATAATTTTTAGCAACCTCTTGATGATTAAGAATTTTTTTAGAGAACGGAGGATGGAATCTGTAGCTAAAAATAACTTGAAGATCTTTGATAGGAAAGAAATCCAATAGATTGTCGTGAAGTTTTGATAAGTTTAATTTATCAAAAGATTTTTGCAAAAAGCTAAAAGTACAATAACAAGTTTGTATTTGTTGAGCAGATCCAACTTTATAGTTCAAAAGATCATAACATAAAACTTCAAAGTGCGAGTTCTTGAATTGGTGTTGTGCTAGGAAGTTCTTGAGCTTTTTAAGAAAATTAAGTTTAAGACTGAAGAGGAATTTTCTGACCTTTTCTGTGTCATATGAAAGACAAAAGGAATTTTCAAGCTTTTCTAAAATCCGAAGAGGCGAAGAAGTGTTAATAAGAGGGGGCAATTACCTGACCCTCTTTTAAAACGAGTGGTGCTGGTGTTATTTCCAAATCTGAAAAGTGAGTAAACACTAAGGTTGTCAGTGGAATTAGAGTTTGAAGTATAGATTTTATTATCGAGTGAAGAATTCAATCCATATGGAAAGATAGATTTGAATTTTAAAATAAAATGCGATTCTAGTGAGAGTCTCTTTTCCAGAGAAAATTCAAAACCTAAAATAGAAATTGAAATATTGTCAAAACTGTGCAGTTGAAAATGCTGAAGTTCTTTATCTTCTTTGTTCTTAAAAGTAAGAATGTCATGTCGATGGTTATTGATACGTAAATTGAGTGGATTGCTTGTTTGTCCAATATAACAAAGATTTCAGGAGAGGCACTTAATGAGATAAATGAGGTGATGTTGTTTTCAGAAGTAACCTTCAATGTGGACACTAGCTTCAGTATCAGCCAAAATTCAAATTTTACATCGATTGTTTGTGCATAAAACCATAATAGTGAAAAGGGGGGGGGGCGGTAAGATGAATAATAATACAAAGCAAGATCGAAGTGGGATCGGCGAAACCCAAAAACGAAGAGACATAAATGAAGCAATCCAGTGAATACACAAATTAGAAGGCGCAAAGCAGCACAAATTAATTGTATACAACATAAAATAACAGAATTGTAAGAGGAAAAACGAAGAGACCACACCAAAAGCCCATAGATGCGCAAAGCAGCTAAACTACAAAGCCAAGTATATAATAAAACAAATAAAAAATAAAAATAATGAAATAGAAAATGGCACATTAGGAGAAGTGAAAGGAGAAAGGTTGAATCCAGAGCTCATCAGCCGTGGAGGATTCAAGAGTGGTCGAAAGACCAAAAAATTTAAAAATAAACTATAGAGAGGATGTTTTAGTTCAAAATATGCAGTCTACAGATCTTCATTGGGCAAAAAAGCACCAATGTGAGTCGGCAAACCGCACATTAGAACAAAAACCTAAAACTAAAAGCAGGGGTTTCGCCTCGACCGATTAGGAATAAAATTCCCAAAAACCGGCCACCCACAGTACGGTCCTGCTGTGAAAATAAAAACATCTCACCTGAAGTTCCGCGCGACAAAATCCAAAATCATATCCAGCAAATCAGGAGGCAGTCCAGTTGTCAAAATAAAAATATAGCACGTGTAAATGGTAGACCGGAACGTTTTAGGATTTGTTTTTTGGACACGGATTTACCTTATATTTTTAATTATTTAATAAAAATATAAGGTAAGCTTTTCTAAAATCCGAAGAGGCGAAGAAGTGTTAATAAGAGGGGGGCAATTACCTGACCCTCTTTTAAAACGAGTGGTGCTGGTGTTATTTCCAAATCTGAAAAGTGAGTAAACACTAAGGTTGTCAGTGGAATTAGAGTTTGAAGTATAGATTTTATTATTGAGTGAAGAATTCAATCCATATGGAAAGATAGATTTGAATTTTAAAATAAAATGCGATTCTAGTGAGAGTCTCTTTTCCAGAGAAAATTCAAAACCTAAAATAGAAATACTGATAAATACTGAGAGTCACAGAAATACCCAATTTATGTGCACTCTTCACAAAGGCATTAACCACTAACATACTCAGATGCAATCCAAAGAGTCACTCCTGATATGGTATTTTACACCACAAAAAATATACATTTTTTACAGTATAATGCAGGTAATGTTATAGCAATAAACAGTAAAATGGAAAATTTTTCAATTTATTACTGTGCATTTTACAGTTTTACCCGCTCGCGCCCTGTGATCTATTAATAGATCGCCTCTTTTCAGACTCCTCACTGAAAACTAAGCCTTTTTATCATTTCTCATTCTTACTGGCTGGTTTCCTTTTGAACCAATTTCCAACAGGAAACCAACTAATAGGAATAAGAAGTGATAAAGAAGTATAGTTTTCAGTGAGGAGTCTGAAAAGTGATGATCTATCAATAGAGCATTGGGTGGTAACGGATTAAACTGGAACCTTTGCTGCCTGTATTATACTATTGTTTTTACAGTATAATAGAACTAATTTCATTGCAATAAACTAAAAATTGGTAATTTTAGTAACAAACTAAAATTGTTAATTTTACAGTAACAAACTGTACACTTGCTAATTTTACAGTAATAAATTGTAAAACCCTTGCGTACAGTATTATACTGTAAAAACAACAGTTTATTTTTTGCATTTTATGTACAAATTAAGATTAGTATCCCTTCCTCCCCCCCCCCAGAACCCCATAATCGGTCCCAGTTGGCTCACGCGACTGGATGCCAAGCGACTGATAATTTTACGTCTAAACCCTCCAAAATGATTAATTTTCATTTCAGAATATCGTAGAAGTAAAAACTGGCCAACCAGCCACAATTTATGCCAATCCGTGCCAAATTTGAATTTAAGAAATCAATTAGAAAAAAAGGAAGTATTCAAACTATGAGTGATCTCGCTTCCTTTAAATCGCTTTTTCTAGTTCTAGACCAGGGGTGGCCAACCTTTCTGGGAAGTGTGCCACTTTCTGGAGAAAAAAAAGTTCGGCGTGCCACTTTAAATTTTTTAACCTTTTGAAAAAGGCAAAAAAGTGAAAAAATTTTAATTGTCTGATGAATATGTGAGTTGACTCATTCCGAGTTATGAATACTCGAATAGCATTTTCCCATGCAAGTTGAGTAGTGGAAAAGCTCAATCAGAAAAAGCCCATTGATTTAGAAGTCAAACAAAATATGAGGTATTTTGTTTAAAAAAAATCTGGTATGGACCCCACACTTACTTCCTTCTACGTGTAAATTTATTAGTAGATGCCTTAAAAATATTAAATAAACTAAAATGAAAAAAATTAGAAACCCCCGACTAATTGCTTGTCAACAAAACCAGAATCAAGAGGGAAAATTGAAAGCCTTTTGAAAAGCCTTAAACTATTAAATCAATTACAAGTATTTTATTTGTTAAAAAAATATAAACTGGCAACTGATAAACATTTTAATCTATATATATAAAGATGACGGTGTTTGTTTGTTTATTTGTTTGTTCGTTTGTAACCGCTGGCCAGAAGCCCACACAGCACCCACAGACTTGAAACGTGGCTCAAAAATTCGAACGTATCCCAGTAAAATGCATCTCGAAAGCCAAATTTTTAATTTCGAATAAGTTATTTTTAAATTAATTAATTAGTCTCAGTTTTGGTGTATCCGCCATAATTGAGGGGGGAAACCTTCCCCCACCCCAAAGCATTATGTATCACTGGAAAGGGTTTTTTTCTGAAAAAGAAAAGTTCTAGCACGTTTCTGTCCGTTAATTACGACAGGAGATATTAATTAATCAAATTTAGCCGATTTTCAAGGCATAACTCAAAGCAATACTGAAACACTAGGTCCATTTTCCAGATCAGCTGCTCTTTTGTCCCTGAAGTTACTTTGTGGTTTAAATTAGCGTATAGATTTAAGCCTTGAAAATTTATTCAATTTGATTAAATAATATCTCCTGACTTAACTTTCTGTCTTTTATATTTATTTGGCAAATTGATTTAAACTTTAACATGATTTTAAGTGGAATTTAAAAGATGGAGCGCATTTGAACTAAAGAATATAATAATTTTTCTTCATAGCGGGGTGGAGTGAATTTAAGTTTATTCAGTTGACTTCCTCAAAATTCGGTGTTACCGAAAATGTCAGAATGGAACTATTATTGTTAAAAAAAATAGTGATGGCTCTTCGTATTTGGTTTCGTAAAGTTTGGCAACAATTGGGAAATTTCCTAAACCTCCCAGCCAGTGAAACACTACTTTCTCCAAATCAAAAGAAAAAGAAAACGCTCTGGGAAGGAACAGTAGTTGTTTGCAGTCTAAAGAGTATTTTATTGCAAGTTTAAAACATGAATTTAATGCCGCCATCACTAAGCTTTAACAGTAATAGTTCCCTTCTGACATTTTCGGTAACACCGCTGTTCAGTTACCCTTCATATTTGGCGTCATAAAGTTTGGCAACAATCGGAAAATTTACCAAAACTCTCAGACAGTGAAATCTTGCTTATTTGAGGGTTACTGTTAGATTGTAATCACTTCAAAGAGATGCTGCGAAAGACATTATATTTTTAGCCTTTTAATGTTCACATTAAAATCATGGAAGAATGGTTGTGGCTGAGCTACTTGACACAATCGGTTCCCTATGTTAATAAATTTAGATTTGGTGACCAATTTTACATTGAAATTACTGTTAAATCAGTGAATTATATGAAATTTCAAGGGCAATATTGCTGTGTTCGTTGAGAGCTTTCGAAAACCTTGGCACTAAAGTTGTGCCAAAAGCTCCATTGAAACGTAGAAATTTCGCTAAAAATAAATAAGTTCGTCACACACACACACACACACACACACACACACACACACACACACACACACACACACACACACACACACACACACACACACACACACACACACACAAAGAAGAAAAGTCTTAAGAGTGAGTTAAACTTTATTTAGTTAACTTCCTTTACATTTATTGCACGGGCATCGCCGTGCGGGTACTGCTAGTATATTATAAGAGTTTGCTTTCCTTGTCTGGCAACGATGAAAACAGTTCCAATCGCGTGAATAAAGGCTAAGCTGCATTTGCTAAAAAACGCTATAACTCGTGTTCTATAGAATGTGGAAGATCCAATTACATTGTATCAGACGCAGAAAATTTTTCTCTTTCATTTGGTGCTATTTTTTAAGTTTTGAAGTATGTTTTCACTGCTAAGATCCCGAAAAACCTTTCAAAGATTTTTAATTAATATCTTCGTTAATTAATACTAGAACCGCTATATAGACAGGCCGACGCATCAAGCTTAAGTTTCACCACTTTGGATCCAACTCATTTACTTTTACTTTAATTTTTCATTGCTGCGGAGCTAGGGTTACCAAAGCAAAGTTTTGGGACATTGCCAAGCTTTGTTAAATTCACGTGAAAAGTTACCAAAAAGCGATAACTCGCCAGAAAAGAACCCTCAAACAAGCACTGGGTCCAAAGTGGTCAAACTTAATCTTGATGCGTCGACTCGTCTATATAGGGGCCTTAATTAATACCATCCGAGGACGTAACCTAGCTCAGAACGTTCTCGATCAATTCCAATTTTGAACATTTTTTTTTTAAAAATCGGTCCGTCCATTTAGGCTGCAGAGTGCCACAGACAGATACACAGATCGACAGATACACATACACGTCGAACACATACCCACCCTCCTTTGTGTGTCGGGGGTTAAATAGTACTTGGAGTGAACAAGATAAAAATTCAAACATTTACACCTCTAGTTTGCCACGAAACAATGCAAAAAACTGTTTTACAATGATTATTTTTGTAAATATCGCTGATTTTAACATCATTTAGTGGATTTTTCACAAAATATCGCCAATAAGGCCAAATTGAACCTAAATTCAAAAAAAAAAAAAAAAAAATTTTTTCGCCAAATTTGTCCCCAAGTTGGTGACAATCGCCAAGTGCAATACTTGGCGATATCGCCAAGTGGTCGCGCCAAGGTGGTCGCGTCATTCCCAAGGGGGTAAAACACCCCCTTGGGAATATTCGAATGCAACCACAAGAGGAGGTGCACAACTAGACCTTCCTCAGAGCATACATACCAAACTAGAAGCTTCTACGGCATATAGTTTTTGAGTTATGCGACATACATACATACGCACATACAGACGTCACATGAAAACTCGTCGAAAGTAACTCGTTGGTGGTTGAAAAAAAATTTTTTTTTCGGCTGGTTACATGTTGGTTGGGACTTATGCACGTGCTGACAGGTTGAAAAAACTAACCAACATTCATTCAGGGGTTTACAAAATCCAAATTTAGACCTAAATTTAAGTGATTTTTTTTTTCGCGATCGGGTCATTCCATAGAAATGTCAACCTCAGAGGAAGAAAAAAAAATACCGAAGTGAAAAAAGTATCAAAAAATAAATGAATAACTAAATAAATTAAATCATACAACGTAAGAAGTTAAAAAAAAATGAAAAAGTATTGTAATTATCACTGAGATTAGCCATAATAAATAGTTTGTAGTGTGTCTACTGCTTGTTATTCGATGGTTACGTTAGTCACGTTACGTTAGTCACACTCCATCTTGAGTAAAAGTGACACTTAAGACAAAAAAAAAAAAAAATTAAGATTTAAAAAATGTGTTTTATGCTTTTAAAAGCCAACTTTACACATTTTTCAAATATTTCATTCAATTTTTAACACTTGCTTAACTTTGAGAAATAATTGCCTCACAACAGAAGTATTCATTTTCAGGGTCGCAAAAATGTTACGTTAGTCACACTGCCCTTTTGGTTAAAAAAAAATCTACTATCAGTAATTTTGTTTTAAATTCTTTGCAGAAATGATACGTAGAAACCATATACATGTACATTGTAAATCCACCCGCATAACTAAAAAATATTTTTATCCGTTAAGTGACAAGTAAAAACAGTTACAAAATCCGCTCTGAATGTTACGTTAGTCACTATGGAATGACCCGATCACAATACCCCCTTTACTACGTAAAATGAAGTAAAAAGTACTAGAAGGATAGCAACAGGAGACAATGTTAAGTAGTAGGTGAAACTATTTGGTGCAAACCAAATTCTTCTGCAATATTCTCAAATTGTTTCTTGTGAAATTCACAAATATCTATAAATGCGCATTTTCTGTAATGTCAGTTTCCGTTTTAGAGAGAGATGGGGCGCGTTGGACTGGCCTCAATAATGTTAATGCTATCAATATTTTTTATTTTAAATTATGAGTGAATAACAATCATAGCTACAAATCTTACAACGAAATACTGTTTGACTTTCTTAGGTAAAATCTTACGCGTATTTACGCATGCGTCAAGTCTTCTCTGATCTTACCAAAATAGGGGTAATAGGTAAGGTAACAATAAGGGGGAAGCATTTTGAGTCGTATCATCCAACGTATGACTATGCTAATTTCAAATACATACATTTGGTGAATATATCAAAAGGATAGCAAAATACAAGTTTTAAGCTGAAAACTTAGAAAAGTTCCCACTTACGACCCACCAACTCTTTTTGATGGGGTTACAGTACCTCAGAAATGACCAAAAGACCAAAAAAAATTTTATTGCTTATTTTAAAAGTAAAAGTTACAAGTTTTAAGCTGAAAACTTAGGAAAGTTCCCACTTACGACCCACCAACTCTTTTTGAAGGGGTTACAGTACCTCAGAAATGACCAAAAGACCAAAAAAATTTTATTGCTTATTTTAAAAGTAAAAGTTACAAGTTTTAAGCTGAAAACTTAGGAAAGTTCCCACTTACGACCCGCCAACTCTTTTTTAAGGGGTTACAGTACCTCAGAAATGACCAAAAGACCAAAAAAAATTTTATTGCTTATTTTAAAAGTAAAAGTTATTTAAAACACTCAGAAAAAAATAGCATTGTTCTAGCTAAATTATTTAAAAAGTTATGAGTGACTTTAGAGCATGTATGCTATGTGTTCTAACGGAAAAGTCAAACTTTAAAGTGCTTTTTCTCGGTGATCAGTTTTTAGTGTTTCTATGTTACTGGAAATGCTAAGGAATTTTTTCTATTAAAGATATGACATTAAAGCAATATTTTTTGCACTCAGGATAATATATTTAATAAAACTGTGTATTGATTAAGCGTTTTATCAATTGCAAAAAATTTAGAGTTTGTTAAACCTCGAAGATTAAAATTTTCTAAGAATTTTTTACATAAAATGTCACAAAATATTTTCTAATCAAAATATAAGAACATGAATGCACAGATTTATTGAGGTAATCCTTGTGATCATTTCGCAAAAAGAAATTTTGAAATTAGTGCAGAAACAAAAAAGCCTTAGGGTTTTTAAAAAAATTGAAATTTTCTTACATTTTTCAAATTTTCAAAAAAAGTTTTCAAAATTTTTAAAGTTTGAAAATAAATTATTGATTGTTAAACAAGTTCAGAAACAAATATTTCAAAGAATTAACTTTTTCACTTAAATTAAAGAAATTTGTTGGAAAGGTTCTGTAACCCCTTCAGTGGAACGGCTTACGAATGCTAGGAGCGGTTTTCTCGGATGGACAGTAGCTTCTAGTAGGACAGTATCTATTCATTGCTGAGTAATTTTCATAAAAATTCACCTTTTTTCCTTTAAATGCTTTTCATGAAGAATGGAGTAATAAAATGAACTCTCATACTAAAATTTGTTCTTTTAGTTCATAATTTTTTGTAGTTTGTTCATTCTTTGTTAAAAATTTAAAAAAAACTTTTTCAGACCAAGAACAAGCTGGTCCACTTTTAGAAAACCCACAAAAATCAAAAACTTTTAAAATAATTAGAAAAGTAAAATTGTTGAAAAAGCAAAACTGAAGTTGATGACGATCCACACTGATGGAATTCTGGAAAAAATGCAGATGGCTCTGAGGTGGGCAATATAATAATTTAATATTTTAAATTGATCTTTAAAGTTTTTTTCTTCATGCTTAAAGGAAAAGGACCAAAGTTAGTTTCAATATTGGATAATATATTTCCTTAACATTGTTGTAGAATATGCAATACACCGCCAACTTGGCTATTTCGATCCATGGACTGCAGTTTCGAGCTTATTATGCTCTCATCAGCATGGAATACGAAAGTAGTCGAGTTGGAGGCAAAAATCCCCCTATAAAACAGAGTCAAAAAAACTGGTAGCTACCTTGATCTTTGCCTAAAAAATTTACGAGTTGTACCCTGCCTAGTGCGGTCGCTCGCTGGTATTCTAATTTAACATTAGCTACCAGTTTTTTTTGACTCTCTTTGTTTTATAAGAGGATTTTTCCCTCCAACTCAACTACTTTCGTATTCCATGCTGATGAGCGCATAATAAGCTCGAATGCCGTCCATAGCCGAGTTGGCGGTGTATTGCATGTTTCTGCAATAGGAGGCGGCCCTTGCAATAGCCACCCTTCTGCAATAGCCCTTGCTTAGGGGCGGTTACTCACTGCTTTATTGTTGTAGAAGTTTTCGTAACTCGGACCTACGTATTCCATGCTCAGAAAACGGTGGTACATTTCCACAAAGTTTTGTTAAGTGTTGACATGAAAAAATCTGGGATGATGAGAAATATTTAATGAAACTCATGGTAAGTCAAAATGTTCATTTGTTGTTTTTAATGAAATAAAAAATGAAAAGCAGAAAAGTGGGTCAAGTGTTAAATATAAGCGCTTAATCCTTGCACGTGATGTACTAACTGTATTTCTAGATAAAGTTATTATACTAACAATATTTAGACGGCATTACATACATGAATTAATTTCAAGATTTTAATGCTTTTCTTCAAAATCAGTAGGATTTTTTAAAAATGACAAAGTTACTGAAAGCTGTATAATTTTCTCAATTAAAAAAATGTTTTGATAAATCTCCGTGTGCCACTCATAATACTCTGCCATGCCACACTGTGGCACGCGTGCAGCGGGTTGGCCACCACTGTATCTAGACCTACTTCAGAAAAAAAGCCAACTTTAAGTAAAATGTTTTGTCGCTGTAAAAAAAGGAATCATTTACAATTTGTTTTTTTTGAATGAAGTCATTTACAGTTTGAATTCAAAATTTTTGACAATTTTTATTGCTGATTTGAATTTATGTAATCAGAATACATTTTTTTTCCTTACAAATGCTTAATGTTGGGCTGAATGTCGGGAAATTGTAGCAAATTTTCACCACGGTATCACCACAATAGTTTGTTCACCACAGCATATCGGGGGACGTGTAAATCCATCTCTATCTCAAAAAAAAAAATGTGTTAGATGGTGTCAGTAAAGAGTAGACGTAGACAATATTTGTTTAACATTTTTATGGAAACTTTTCTTCCAGTTCGAGATTATATTTTCGCGACTAAAATGAAGAAACAAAAATGACCACCCACGATTAAAATATATAACCAGAAAAGTTGCCATATAATTACACAACCTGCTTTTCACACTTCACGGAAACCTAACTTCAACTAAAGCAGAAAATTCCGCTCAAAAGAAAAAAAAAAGAGAGAGAAGAGAAAAAAAAAGATACTTTCTCTCGCAAGTTGAAACATCTTGCGCGCATTGGATATTCCAGGCACTTCTAGCACTTCAGAAGGGAATCGAGGGACCGAAAAGAAAAAAATCGAAGTCGGAAGAACAGGAAGCAAAGATTTACATAAGAACAAAAGAAAAGACGCTGTGAGGGACAAGTAGCACACATTTACGCTGCAGGAGATACTGGAAGAATTCCCCCCAGTTTTATCTTCTGTTGTAAAAGTTCGCACAGACTGGATTTCCATGATGATCTTGTAAGAAAAAAAGATATTTGGTTTTGCACTGCATGCACAGAAAATAACGCTTTGATGGAGTTTTGGATGCACTTTTGTTTAAGGCATGGAAACATTTTACTTTCAACTGCCGGCTGAAAAAGAGGAACTGTTGTTTTTACAGTATAATACTGCCAACCGATGTTCCTGTTTAAAACTGTAAAATGCACGGTAATAAACTTTAAAATTATCAATTTTAGTTTATTACTGTAAAATTAGCAATTTTACAGTTAACTACTGTAAAATTAGAAATTTTAACAGTTTGTTACTATAAATTAACTGTGTTATACTGTAAAAACAACATTCATTTTTTAGTGTAGCTATGATCAAAAGTAGCTGTATTAGTACTGTTTAATACTTCGGGTATAAGCTACAATTTGATGGTATGAACTACCAATTATTTGATAAACTAAACAATTTAAAGCATTATGGCTACTTAAATGTGTAATTTTTTATTACCAGAATTTGATAATAGTTGTAGTTCCTATTGCATTAAGTAGAGACTCCATTTTCAAGTGTTCATTAATCTTCCCTTTCAAATGGCATTTTTTGTTTCTTTGAAGATAGAAGAATATCAATTCATACGTTTATGTCTTGTTGCAAATTTACGTCTACGATCAACTTCGAGTTTTAAATTTCTTTAAAGTTCATTTCGTTAATATTTCTTATAAGATTTTATTATTTTGAGTAGATAACTGCATGCACAGAAAATAACGCTTTGATGGAGTTTTGATGCACTTTTGTCCAAGGCATAGAAACATCTTACTTTCTATACTGCTGACCGAACTTTAGTTGTGATCAAAAGCAGCCGTACTAGTACTGTTTTTTTTTCTTGCTACTTAATGCGCAATTTGTTATTTTTAGAGTGCGAAAATAGTAGTAGTAACTATTTTATTAAGTAAAGACTACATTTTAAAGTGGTCATTAATCTTTCTCTTAAAATTGTATTTTTTGTTTCATTGAAGTCAGGAGAAAAACATTTCAGATATTTATCTTATTACAAACTTAATACTATCAACTTTGAGCTTTAAGTTTGTTTAAAGCTCATATCTACCGTTAATGTCAATTATAAGATTATTGTTTTGAGTAGAAGAAATTATAAGCAATGCAGTATCAATTAAGTAACTTCAGACTTTAGGTACAAATGAAACTAGGGATGCACCGATTAATAGGCAGCACCGATTAATTGGCCATAATCGGCCACTTTGCCGATTATTAATAATCGGTAAAATCAGGCTGATTAATCGGCGGATTTTATTTTTTTTAGATATTACTTTTAAGGTACACCTTCACTAAGAAATTGTGATGAATAATTTTATTAATAGTAATGGTTATCCTCACACAGTCGATACGAAGTTTTAAATATATTTAATTCTCCTATTTTGAATAAATATACACATACACGATTTTGCAACGCTTTTCATGTTTCGATGTTTTTTTCTTTAGCATAGTGCTTTTAGATAACCTCTAACTTTCAAAGAGTAAAAGTCTTGAATTAAATTGCTACTAATAATTGAAAAGTTCAATTAAAAGTACCCTAAATTGCAGTGCTCACCACAGACTCCCCTCCCCCACCCACCCTTTTTAAAATTTTATCTCTAGTTAACATAATTAACAATGTGTTAATGTAACATTATTTACAAGATTTGAAAATCGGTTCTATGACATTCGATAAAATTTTGGTATCATTTTGCGAAAAGTAGAAAAAGAAAAAAAGAAGAATCTCAGAAATAAATTACGTACTATTTCTAAACTAAGATTTGTAAAAGTAAGAAAAAAAACAGTGACGGTGAAATTGGTCGTATTAAAAACAATCATCCTTATCATTAATCGGCTCAGCCGATTAATCGACCGATTATCAACAGCCAATTAATCGGTAATCGGTAATCGGCCAGTTTGCTTATCGGTGCATCCCTAAATGAAACTTTTTAGGTAATTATCGTAACTGTGTAATAATAATCGTAATATTTATTAAGTAGCACTAAACAGTCATTATAACAATTTTTTTTTTAATTTTTTTCTTTGCATTTCTCTTAAAAACGATTTAAAAAATATATTTAAGTTATTTTGGAAATTTTGATAACGCTTGAAATATTTATTTTATTTAAAGAAGTCGACTTTTTGGGTCTCAGCTTTGCTGCTACCTTAAATTTATTGAGACATTAAAGATTCTTGAAATTAATTTCCATCTACAATTAAGTATCTTTAATTTCTCAACTAAGTAAAATGCGAAGAAATTTTAAACTTTAAAAGCAAATGGGTAGAGGCGTAATATTAGAGAGCAATGTGAAATTTTTCTTTCGAAAATCACTTTTAAAATGTATTCGAATACCTTAAGGAGAATAATCCAGTGTTTAGCTTCCAAAGTACTGTGGGGCGGAGTTGGGGGGAATGAGACAGTTGAAATTTCGCAGCAACAAAATCTGAGAATTTTTTCTAACTCGCCTCCCCAGGTAGCCCACAAAACGTTTTAACGTTTTATAAACGTTTTTAATCCGTTGTCGCAGCGTTAACCCTTCACTGCACGGTGTGCCAGATCTGGCACAAACCAAATAAACCCTCATATATTCCTATGATTTTTAAATACAGTTAAACTGAGCTTTGTGCCCCTTCTGGAACATTGCTATAACAGTTTAGTGTGATGTTTATGCACTAGTTAGTTGCACTAGTCTAGGTATTACAGTTCTTGCTTTTTAAAGAAAGAGTGTCTGCATTTCCGTTAGAAGTGTGCTTAGTCATTATTTCCTTTGTTCTAAAAATGTTTAAATACACTTAGTGGAAAGTTTGTTTAGACCACTTATGGCACAAAACACATTGTAGATTATTATACTTATTGGTATACAAAGCATGTGCTATGTGCTTTGTGCCATATATAGAACAAACAATTAAAACATCATTTTTGGTGCACATTTTTAAGATTAATTTTTGTCTTTATTTTTCCTGAACTCAGGGCTATTTAAAAGGTAACAAATGATTTTTTTCATTAAAATATAAAAAATCGTGCAGTGAAGGGTTAATAACCATTTTACAACCTTTAAAAAACGAAGTGTGCTACTTGGGTCGTAGATGTAGCAGATTGGAATCGAGTAAGCTGCTACATCTACTGAACAAACTAGAAATATTGTTTTACATTTACTTTTGGCATACATGCAGCTGTCACATTCTTCCAAGCACTCTCTCACTCTCTTTAATATGAACAATAGTAATAACAAAAACCTTATGTCACGGAAAACTAAGTACTGTCATTTTTTGGGAATAAATTAAAACATATGCTATTAAAATTTAGAGATATTCAAACAGCTTTCACACGTTTCATTCAAAAACAAATTATTTTTTAATCAAAAAATACCAACCTATTAGGATAAAGTATTACACTAAAAAAATATACTTACTGCCTGTAGATACTGTTCTTTTAAACTTTCAGTTACTTTTAATAACTTTTAAAACTGCCATCCAAAGAAATTTACAACTTATGGAAAAGTTTGAACGAATTTAACTGTATCCAACAAACTCATATTTTTCTTTCACCTCGACTTGATTACCGACTTCATAGGCCCGGTTTACTTTCGGTTTTAATTTTATTCTTTATCGCTTTGAAGTTTGACATGTTTACAGAAAATTAAAACTTCACGCCTAAAGTGTTTAAGAAAGATAAACATAATGGCGGCATATATTTTTATTCTGAGCCTCCGAAATTTATGTTAATTGAGCGAAGTAGATATAAAACTGCGAGAGATGGTATCTTGCTTTTTTATTTATGTAATTTACGCCTCAAAAAGTTGGCTCTAGCGGAAAGACGCGCTTTAATTTTTCACTTTGTCGAAAGTAATGACTTTAAACGCATAGGTGCAAAAAATACTGCTTTATGAATTTCATAATATTTTTGCTGTGTTTTGTTATGAGATTATTTATCGTGAAGAGGAAGGAATAAGTAAATACTGATCAGAGTCTGTTTGTGATATATTATTTCATAAATCACGTAAAAATTATTTTTATGTGTGCATAAAATTATTTCTGAGCTATTTTAAAATTTGTGATGAAGTATAAACTGTATGTTAGCTTAAAGGTTTTTAAAAAACATCAGCTTCAATGAAAATTTAGAATAGTACACATTTAGATAAACAGCTTTTAGTTAAAAAAAAAAAGGGGTTAAAAAATCTGCATGTTATTGTAAACAAAAAATTTTAAATCTACTCCTCGCAATATTTAGGTATCATAAAAACACTGAAGTTCATCTATAGAAGTATTTTGACTTTTTTAAGGAATAAAAAAGTGAGAACTGGAAATGATGTTTTCAAGGCTTATCTCTATGCGCGAATTTTAACTACTGTGTAACTTCAAGGGCAAAAAAGCAGTTTGTCTGGAAAATGGACTTAGTGTTTCAGTATCGCGTATAGAGTTAATGCCTTGGAAATTAACTAAATTTGATTAATTAATGTCTCCTTTTCTAATTAACTGAGAGAAACACACTTTTCTTTTTCAGAAGAAAAAAACCCTTTTCAGCGACGCATAATGTTAGGGGGTGGGGGAAAGTTTTCCCTCCTCAATTAGGTTGGATACACCAAAAATACCAGGTAGCACAAATAACCTTTAAACGTTTTATAAACGTTTTTAAGCAGTTGTCATAACGTTAATAACCATTTTACAACGTTTAAAAAACGAATTGTGCCACTTGGGTAATTTTAAAATAATTAATTCTAAATTTAGAATTCGGCGTTTAAGGTGCAGATCGAGGGGATGCGTCCGAATTTTGTGCCAAGTTTCATGCCTGTAAGTGCTGTGGGGGCTTCTAGCCATCGGTTTACAATATATATATATATATATATATATATATATATATATATATATATATATATATATATATATATATATATATATATATATATATATATATATATATATATATATATATATATATATATATATATATATATATACTAGCTGACCCAGCCAAGCGTTGCTGTGGCTAAGGTATGGGTTAAACTATAATGTTTCAATAGAAACGAAAAACTTTAATTACCGTTATGGAGATCAACTTTATATAAATATGAATGCAGAGAGGTACGTTTAGAAAATACAATTCTGAGCAAAATCACTCTAAATTTTAATATTACACAGGTAAAAGTTCACAAATTACAGTAAAACCTTTTTTTATTACAATACAATTGAAATACAAAATCACAAAAAAATGAATATTGTATAACTTAAAAACCCGAAAAGGTACAATATTTACGAAACAGTCGAATTTTGAATCGCAAACTATGAGGTGTATATTTATGTTACAAAGTAATGTGACTGTAAAAATAGTGTGTATAGAAATAATTTTAATCTTCGCACCTAAATAAAAGATATTAAAAAAAAGTTTTACTGTTATTTGAGAATTTTACCTATGTAGAATTGAAAATTAGAGTGATTTAGTTAAAAATTTTATATACTGAGCGAACTACCGTACTACCTACGGTTATAAATGTGCAAATTGTCGTCCAAGAATACATTTGTATTTACTAAGGAAAAAAAATTAAAAAATGAAAAAAAAGCTATAATAGTAATAATTTGAAAACTTATGAATGCAGAGAGGTACGTTTAGAAAATACAATTCTGAGTAAAATCACTCTGAATTTTAATATTACACAGGTAAAAGTTTACAAATTACAGTAAAACTTTTTTTTACAATACAATTGAAACACACAATCACAAAAAAATGAATATTGTATAACTTAAAAACCCGAAAAGGTAAGATATTTACGAAACAGTCGAATTTTGAATCGCAAACTATGAGGTGTATATTTATGTTACAAAGCAATGTGACGGTAAAAATTGTGTGTATAAAAATAATTTTAATCTTCGCACCATAAAACAGTACATTTTTCCTCCTAAGAATTTGTTTTTTGAATAGTAAATACCAGATGTATTGTTAAACGATAATTTGCAAATTTATTGCTGCAGATGGGTACGCTTAGCAAATACAATTCTGAACTAAATCACTAAAAATTCAAATATTACATAGGTAAAAGATCACATAATGCAGTGAGCCTTTCTTTGTCTAAATACAACTGACATAAAAATCACTAAACAATATGAATATTTTATAACTCAAAGCTCGAAAAAGGTATGATATTTTTCACTAAAATAATTTTCCTAAAAAAAATATTTGTACCTAAACATGAGTGAAAAATATTTTTAAAACATACAAAATAGCATATGTTAAGTATCTAAACTGCTTTAATAAATTGAATTAAGTAAAGGAGAAGTAAGCAGATAAAATCTTTTCCGAATATTGATTTAATAAACCTTACACGCACAATTTAAATTAAGAGAATCGGGACGAATATGCCAGAAACCGATTCGACATCCTTGATCGTTACCACTATTGCTTTTTGCTTCCGAAGCAACTGACAACCCAGCAGCAGATTTTCCCTTATAGAAGCAAAGAATACAGAAAAGCTGGTAGCTAAAAAGATAATTTCCAATAAAAAATATATTGCGGTCCTAAATTAAGATAAAAACTATCCCATCATTTAAGTTGGACTAAACTGAAACTGGGTGCAAAATTTGGTTAAAATCGGTTCAGTAGCTGAGGAGTCCATTGGCCACAAACACAGGGACACGTAATTTTTATATATTTTGATACATTGTTACCGTTTACCTTCACGTATTTTTTACTCTTTACTTATGATGTATCTCTCTCTTCATGAGTGTATGTTGAGTGTGTGCATGCATACTCGAGTCAATGAACTTTGTTCTAGAGCTTCTGCTAAAAATAAAAAATAGACGACACTGCAGCATCCAAAGAAATAAAATCTATTAAACGATACACTCCGACTTCGAGACATTTCACTAACTTTTTCCCTGTCCTCTCGGGCAGAAAAGAAGTCATCATCCCGATACAAATTAACATAAAAGCCCAAAAAATACGAATACCCACTTTCCTTTTCTTCACAATTGCATTTGTTCAACTATCCGTGTTTATTCATACGAACACTACATTCTTACCATCGCCAAAGAAAAAGACTTTTTAAAATGCTTTTAAAATTCTCTCGATTTGCGGTGGAAGTCCACCGACCATCGGAAAATGGTGAGGAATAATGGCGCCATAAATAAAGCCGACTGCTTTCTTCGGAATTTGCTTTTATTTGTTCTGGAAATCCCGCGGAACTTGATGGGCTAGGCAGAATAATGTTCCCCTCGAATCTATTCATGCGTGGGCAGTAGTGAAAGCTTAATAAATTCTCATTTTGGTGTTCTTCTTGGGTAATATGCTTTTTCGACAAATTGTAGGCAATATGTCTTGAAGAACGACCATTCCTTACTTCCTCCTTTGTCTTGCTGTTATTATAGGGTAAATTTTAAATGACGTCATTTCTCTTCAAATTTCGACCATTCTATTTAATTTTGTAAAGAGAAATATTTTTTTCTTTAGTATGTTTAAATCCAAATTTAATTCGCTGCTGCTAAAGTGCCGTTTCCGTCCTTCAAACCAGTGGTCGGAAGTAGCGCACTACAAGCAGCGAAACTACTGTAGTGGCTACCCTTTTTAGTAGTTTGTAGTGTAGCGCACTACTTTTTAAAAAAAAAGTAGAGTAGTGAGTACCGCGATACAAAAAAATAGTAGTTTGTAGCGATTTCTGAAAATTACTTTTAAATTAAAATAAATAAATAAATAAATGAAAAAAAATTAAAAAAAGAGAACGAAGGAAAAAAACAAGGTTTTTCTTGTGGCGAATATTCGTAAAAATTGTAAAAATATCTAAAAAAGGACAAATTTTAGCAAAAAAAAGGAACACAAAGGAAAAGTAACAAATAAATTCAAAGACAATTCCTATTTCTATTCCATATTTGAACGAGGAAATTTTTTTATTCTAAACCACTTTTCGAATTTTTTCGGTCGATCTTCAAACGGTGTATTCTTGTTATTTATTTATTTTTTAAAAAGTAGTAAAGTAGCAACTACATTTCAAAAGTAGTGTAGCTCGCTACATTTAAAAAAAAAGTAGTTGTAGCTGTAGTTAACTACATTTATAAGAAAATAGTTGTAGTTGTAGTTTGCTACGAAAAATATGTAGTTTTTCCAACCACTGCTTCAAACTCAAAAGTTGCATACCCTAAAGTTTAAGAAGAGAGGAAGTGTTGCATTTGTAACTTCTTATTTCCATTTTTTGTATTTAAAAATATATCTTGGGCTGTTATTTTATATAAAATTTACAATATCCACTAATTGTTTTGTGCAGTGAAGATCACACTTAAAAGGTAGTTGTTTTTTGTAGTAAAGTGAAAAAGAAAGATTTCTGAAAAAACATGTAGGGGGTATTTTTTTTTAACATGATTAATTGACTCAATTTAACGAACATTTTAGCCTTCAATTTTTTCCGAAAAAGAAACAGAGGATGCAGCTCGACATGTGCCACCTAAAACTGAAGGTGGTGGTAATTTTAGCAGAATATCATCAGAGTATTTACCATCGATGTATTATCTGTTTTTGGAAACATAAAAGTTTCATTCATAGTGATTTTTTGTCTTTTTGGTAGTGAATTCTACGAGAACAAAGTCATTCACAGCTACATTTTTCTGGTGCAAGGTTGACTTCAGCACAAATTTCTTGATAGTTGCGGTCTTCGAAACTAATGTCGGACTCAGCGTCACTTACTACAACTTTTAACTCTTCCTTTTTCGACAGTTTAGCAAGTTTAACTTTCTTTTCTTTGTAACCCTTTCAGATTTTAAAAGTTTCGGATGTGTTTTTACCTCTGAGAACTGGAAATTATAAGTATATTGGCACCTTCCAAAACGTAAAAGCTTATAACTGAAAAACAAAATGGTTTAGATCTTTGAAATTTCAGGCAAGATGTTGTACTTGTGTTACCATCTACATAATTTTTTTTCAGATTTTTCACTTCATGTTAACTGGGTAAAATATTGTTTGTTCACATGTGCCCCTGTTTACAGGTGCCCTCCCCCCTCTTCCATAACGGAAAAAAAATACAAGAGCTAATAAACATTTTTCTTACTTTAGTAATAACTATACAAACATTTAAAAATAGGGTTGGTTAGGGTAAGTAGTGGGCCCACTTTTTAGAACAGTTCGTTTTTGAAGCTTTATCCAAAAGTTTAAAAGCAAAACAGCTTAAATTTGTTGACTTATATTATCTTGGACATTATTAATAAACACAAGCTCAGCATTATTTCCTAAAAAAATGCTTTAAATATTTTTAACTATCTTATTCTTTAAAAAATGGCGTGGAGGCCCACTTAACCCCTAGGAAGGGGTCAGTGGGCCACCCTCCATTTTTTTATATTTAAAGTGAGCATATTTTGGAAAGGGGTTTGTGGGTCCTACCTAACAAAGTGTGCAACATTTTAGTAGAGAACATTTTTTTGTAAATGTATCCATTAATGAGATATCTACTTACATTTAACTGTGTACAAAAGAAAATTATAAAACAAAATACAAAACAATTATGTCTGTGAAATTCACTAAAAGCCGTTAGCCGTATTTTTTGTTTTACATATAAATAAATGTTGAATAAACATAATGGAGTCAATTAAGATCAATTTTGGTAAAATCGAAAAAATTTACAGGTTGAAAAAAAAATGGAAACACTTAATGGCAGCTTTTGTTGAAAGTTTTCTGATGGAGAAGCATATCATTTCATCATCAGTTATAATTCTTACATCATCTACATCAAACCAATAAAAAGTGTAGCTATTTCTATTCTTTCTATCAAATTTTGCAGCATTTTGTTCATTTGTATCATATTTTAAAATTAGACCTTCTTAATACTTAATGATTTTCTTTCATGCAAGTTTCACAAATAGGTAGTTACCAGCTTTTGCAGATTTTGTAGCTGAACCATCACTTTCTTCTAGGTCTCCATAATTATCTTTCATTTTATCGTAGAAATTGCTTCATCAAAATTGCTTTTCATTTTGAAATCATCATTATTATGAGGGGGCCTACTTACACCATAGTGAAGTGGCCTACTTACCCTAATAGAGAAAAACCACGGGCTAAGTGGAATCCCTCCCCTTAAACACTTATTAATAATACTTAAAATTTGCGTAAAAATTATTATTGCAATGTGTTCTTTAGGTTAAACTCTACAAGAAAACTTGATTAACATAGAAAAAATAATAAAAACTAACATTGAAACACTTCTTTGAAAAATGTTGCTTGAGCTCGCAAAAAAATGTTTGGGGGAAATTTTTTTGACATAAATTCTATGATCCAAAAAAAAGTTCCATAAAACCCAAATATATGCAAAAGCAATCACTGTGATAAAATTTGACATGATCAGTACAAAAAAGTATAAAAACCATACGCGCATTTCATTTTTAAGGGGGTGGCCCACTTACCCCAGTAGTCCACTTACCCGAACTAACAATATATGAACTTATGTATTAAAATTGCAGAATACTATTGTAAATCAAAACTGACTTTGTTGTTGAAACATATTTTTATTTCTTCCATTTTAGATTCAAAACTCATTGCTCGTACACATTCACGAATGTGTAATATGTTTGTTAACTTTTGTGATTATTTTACTTACTTATGTAAGCCTCATGTTTTACTTTGTGGTGCATGAGGAGTTTATTTTCACGTAAATAATAACAAACCAATTTACCTCAAAGCTTCAAATAAAAATGCATTAAAAATATACATGTACATTTCAACGTCACTTTTCCCGGAAATAATGATTAAGTAAAATGGTAAACAAACTGCTCCGCCCATGTTATTCCATTTGCACACTGCAACGGATTCTTGGTCTGAGGACTCCACTTCCAAAAGAGCATGATGGAGCATCTTCACGGAACGATGAATGAATATGCTCGTCGAATTAAGCCCTTCTGTCAAGCCGGGCGTGAATATGTTTGGTCTGCGATAACGCGGTTCAAACCGTTCCGTGAATTTTCTGCTTGCAGAAAAGGGTGAAGATGCCTCTGCTGTCGAAGGAATTTAATTTAATGTGTGACCCAAACTATTTATAATAATCATTTGTATGCATTTAATTTATTGTTTTATCTTTGAATACGATTGCTTTTGGTTCCTAACTTGTATCAAAGCCAGCAGTGGAAAAAATATTACGTTTACATAGAACACATTATAATAAGGATGTTTATTGCTAAAATAAGCCAAAATAACACGGAATCAGAAAAATCATGTAATGTAAAACTAGTGACTTCTGCTACATCTACTTCTGTTTGGTTTCCCATTAAACCAACCAACAGCTGTCCAAGCTTTTGATTTGGTTAAATGACTTCGTGGAAGCATAACACCCATCGAAACACATTGCTTACTCAACGCCATATTGCGTACCTAATAGTAAGTTGAAATCCGGATTTAATTCGCTACCTTTAAATTTTCATATGGGTTGAGTTTTGAGGATCGGGTAGATAAGAGACAACACGATTGGCCTGATGGCATATCTTTTAGTATTATAAAACAATACCAAAACGTTCCTTGAAAATAACGGGTAGCTGATGTGGCTGATTTCTGCTAATAACCAAAAAGTAGGGGAGAGTGGTAATGAATGGGCCATGGTGATGAATGGGCCACTAACAAAATATGAAAAAGTATTTGCATGAATTTTTTTTTTTTGATGCCACCAATAGATGTAGCTATTTGTTCTACTAAACTCATCCAATTTTCATTCGTTTGCGCTGAGCCATTTTCAAACTAGAGTGGCATGGTCAAGAATCTGAAAAGTAAGTTTTTCCCTTTTTAGTAAAACATTTCCTAGCTAAAATGTACCAAGTATTTCACTGCATACATATGTATAAGCTAGTCTTCCCATATCTATAAACTAATCTTAAGATGTATTTTGATGTTATCTAAATTCAATGTACTCAAAAAACCTAAATGTATTCCAAAAGGATAGGTGGGGCTGAATGGGCCACTATGTCATGGTAATGAATGGGCCACCTAAATATTGTTTTTCTTCCTTTTCTTTGGATTTTCGCATTAATATGAAATACAACTGACTGTCATAGATAGATTAAGATTACTGTCGTCAAAATAGGCTTGTAGTAACTTCTAAATATAATTTGCAGATCTATATTATATTCCTATAGTACAATAGACCTCTGGTCGCAGTGCGTGGCTTGAAAAAGCCCCCTCTCTCCTTCAGATTATATTCCTCATAGTACAATTTCATTTTCTTTCTTGGTAACTTAAGTTAGATATTTCTTATTCCCAAAGTCTAGTACATTTAAATAAAAAATTTTGAATTTTGACAAGATTGAAAATGAAGATGAAGTTTTTGAAAGTGATTTTTAATATTATTTTTGAAATATATAATTTTTTTAAATCATAGTGAGTATTATCTGTTATTTTTTTATATATATATTTGATGTTATTTATTTCTTACAATCTCATTATTTAGTCATTTTTCTGCTATAATTGGTATGCATCAGTTTTATTTTAATTGCATCAATTTTGATGTTTATATAATTTTAAATCAGTGTGATTTTGCATAATCATGTCAAGTGCCACATTTATTTTGTCACATTCAGCAAATAAAAGATTAAATCCACATGTTTTCATTGAATTCATTTAGTGGCCCATTCATTACCTTCGATGGCCCATTCAACCCCATAGGTGGGGTTGAATGGGCCAAATTTCAAAATTTTTATTTTCTATTATAATTCATTACGGACAGGTGCTAATCCAACTTTTATGACTTTTTTAGATAGCCAGATAAGTAAAGTAACTAAAACACCAATTTAGAGTTAAAACAAAGTATTAGAAAAAATTACAAAAATTCAGAACCAAAAAGTGGCCCATTCATTACCACTCTTCCCTAAGTATAATTTTCTCCTAAACTAAGTATTCTTCCTGAAGATTTCAGAAACCTTCCCATAAAAGCCAGTTACGCCTGTGCAATAAATCAGGAATTTCCCAAAAATTAGACAAGCTCAGAATAACTGTACGGTACCTCGCCGTTTCACCAGACAAGCTCTTACAGCATTTTCTAGTAAACATGGCCGAAGTTAAGGAAGCAAATGTAATCGAAGAGCCGAACAGCTTGATTGCAAATCTATAGTATCCACACGCTTCATTGACCACTGCTTGGGCTACAGTCTACCCGGCTACAGTACGGGTCATAACTCAGCGAAAAGCGAAACATTTAGTACACGCACTATAAAAAATTAGTTTCTCCTATTATCCGGACTATAGTTATCTATACAGCTTTTCAATTTAGGAACTTACACCACTTTGCTTCCGTGTGCTCCCTATATATGTAGATAACTGTTTATTACTTTATTGTTTTTTTTTCAATTGGAATAGTTTTGAAAAAAATTAATTAAATGAATAAATATGTCTTGTATTCATTTGGATTAGACATTTTTAATTAAGTTTTGTCGTAATATCATAAAAACTGAATTAATGACTCGGTGCAGCTATTCTAATGAAATTTAATAAATTTACTAACTTTCACAGGCTTTACATTTATTTTATTCGACCATATTCATAACTATTGTAACTAGTATATAGTTTTAAAGTAACTAACGTAATTACATGCCACTCATTAACTATTAATCGTGTAATCCTCTTACCACTGCTTTAAAGGAGAACAATAAGTTGTCCAGTTAGTTAAGTATTTTTAAAAACCTGTGCAGCATTCACGTTATTTTGCGGAAAAGTAATTTGTTCAGAAAATCTCTCCATTAACATAAATAATTCATGTTTATTATAACTAAAACTTTGTTATCCTATTATGAAATGCGTAATAATAAAAGAGAGAGAGAGAGAGAGAGAGAGAGAAAAGATTACTCATTGCAGAAAACTTCCTGTATTGCTTTTATTCTGCATTTCGCTAAATGTAACAATTCATTCTTAATTTTTTTCTAAAATGAAATTTTTGCAATTATTTGGACTGTAAAATGGTATTAATGCGCAATTGTTTGAGAAATGTATTGTTACACGGTTTTTTCGAAGAAGAAAGTTATGTAAAGAAAGTATTGACTGTGAGATTCATTTAGTCCTGTTTGTTTGTTAGTTTGCAATTTTTATTATCTAAGCTGTCTATGGTTGATTCTCGTTACTCTTATTTTATGACTTGAAATCCCAAAGCTCACTTTTCTGCATTAAATAAGAAGTTCTGTCAAGAACTAAACGAGTCTACTTTCCCGTACATCGACATCAGCATTCTAGCATCTGATCAATATTCTCTTGAATATCTGAAACTGAAAATTATGTCAAACATACCTTTATAGGATTTAAAGCTGATTTCTAAAAGCAAAATATACCGCTCTCATCAGATGAAATGAACACGTAAAAAGTAAATAAACGAGTAAATAAAGTTTTGTCGCACCTTTTAAAGAATGTAACTGTTATAGTTCTTCCGTAGAAAAATTTCACAAGCGTTTTCAAAAGAAAAAAAATTAATAAATAAAATAAAAGTACAAAGAACATCAGAACACATTTTATCAAAGAAAGAAAAAAAACCTCGTTCGTTAATAAAATGTCTCGAATTTTATTTTTAATCCGTTGCCAGTTGTTAAATATAAATAAAGAATAAAATACTCTCGTGAATGAAAAATTTTTGTAAACAAAAAAAAATCGTCTGCCAAAAAAAAATATAATAATAATAATAAATTTAAAAAAATAAACAAAATGAATAAATAAACAAAAAATCGTCTGCCCAGTCAGTCCTTTCTTTTTGAACCTGCATTCCAGTCGGAGTCGGAATCAGAGTCCTCACAGAAGATTTTTCAGAAAAGTACTTTACATACATTTTTTATCAAAACCGTTTTCTTACAAAGTTAGTTTGAAGGAAATCCGCCTTTTAATTTCAGAATCAACATTCAATTTAAATTTCCCAGTAGGCGCTCACGTTAAAAATTTTTCTGAACGGTTCATCATTGAACGAAAAATGGTTCAAATTGAAAAGTGAAATATGGGAATGAGTCTCTCCGAGATCTTTCGAACAAAAAAAAAAAAAAAAAAAAAGTTATTCAATTCGGACGGTTCACTTAAAAGTTATAAGGTGGAGAAAAGTTGCTTGAACGATTCAATGTTGAACGAAAAAATGTTCAAATTGAAAATTTAAAAACGGAATGAAGTATTCTTGATAAGATCTTTCGAACAAAAAAAAGTTTATTCAATTCGGACGGTTCACTTAAAAATTATTAGGTGGGGAAAGGTTGCTTGAACGGTTCAATGTTGAACCAAAAATGTTTAAATTTAAAATTTAAATACGGTAATAAAGTATCCTTGCCGAGATGCTTCGAACAAAAAAAAATTGTTTAAATCGAACTGTTCACTCAAAAGTTATTAGGGGTGACAGCTTGTTTTAACGGTTCAATGTTGAAGGAAAAAATGTTCAAATCGAAAATTTAAATAAAAACGGGAATGAAGTATCCTTGAAAAGATCTTTTGAACAAAAAAAAAGTTTGTTCAAATCGGATGGTTCACTCAGAAGTTATTAGGTGGGGAAAGGTTGCTTGAACGGTTCAATGTTGAACGAAAAAATGTTCAAATTGAAAATTTAAATACTGGAATGAAGTATCTTTGATAAGATCTTTCGAACAAAAAAAAAAGCTTGTTCGAATCGGACTGTTCACTAAAAAGTTAGTATCGCGGGATAGGTTGCTTGAACGGCTCAAAGTTGAACCAAAAATTGTTCAAATCGAAAAATCAAATATGGGAATGAGCTGTACTCGCCGAGATCTTTCCAACAAAAAGAAGTTTGTCCAAATCGGAATGTTCATTCAAAAGTTGTTAAGGGGGGGGGGGACAGACAGACCGACCGACAGACCGACCGACCGACACACAAATTCCCCATCTCAATACCCTACTTTCAAATTTTTAAATTTTCGATATTCATTGAACCTTTTTATTTTTTTAACTTGGCGATATTTTTTGGACTTGGCGATATTTTTTAGATGCATTAAGCTACTTTTAATACCTTTTTCGTCTTTCTTTTATTTTTAACGGGAAAGTAGGCTAAAAAGAGGTTCCTTGAAATTCCAAAACTTATGACTGCGGTCCTCTACAAATATGTACGTTTTTGCGTTATTTGTTTTCTTTTCCCTTATTTTTATGATTAAAATAGCATATTTGAATGCATAAATCATTAATGTACTGAATGATATTAACACTGCCTAGCATCAATTTTTAGGTAAGATTCAAAATGTGTCTGAATTTATCAAAAATGAATATTTCAAGCAAGTATTAGTGTTCAATTATTACTTTGGTATTGTTTCCTTTCATTATTAACAGATTGCAGCACATAACCATTGTAAAGTGAGTTCTGTAGCCGTTTCATCATAACCTTTATCAAGAACTATACCGTTCACAATCTCAACTCCAAAAAGCTAAGTTTTTAAAATTATTCACAGCTGCCCAGTTTATGTTAATTGCTAATTTCATTTTTTCTTATGAAATGTCTTTTTAAATATTGTATCATAGGTAGAGAAAAAAGTTAGTAAAAAAAGTATGTACCCTCTGGTGCCTAGCGTCCCTTTTTAATAACGATTTTTCTTTTTTTATAAAAAAAATATTTTTTACACGATATTTTTAAAGTTATTTTTCCTGTCCATTGAATACTATTTGTAACTAGTATACAAAATATCTTTGGAAAAAAAAAATGTCAGGCATTAATGGGTTACGATGACAAAAACAGTTGCAACACAGATATTATTCCGCGTACTGATTAGTATTACTTTGGTCTACCGGTGTTATTTTTGTGACAATAGTGAATGTTTACGAAAAGAGAGATAAAAATGTTTTCTGAGGGAAGGAAACATCAAAAATGTTTTCCATCGGAAGAGAGAAGCCAAAATCAATCAGAAAATAAGAAGAATGTTGCTTAATGAGTTCCGTTTGTGCCGCAGAAAATATACGGTTATAACTAATGACTACAACTAACGACTGCAGTATAGTCATTAAGCTCAAAAAGACTATGAAAAAAGCTTGAGGTTTTTTTGAAAAAAAGTATTTTACAATGCTGAGAGACTATTATTAAGGGAAAAATGCAGTTTTGAAAACGTGTTAAAGTGTTGTTTCTTACTGTCAAATATACTTGTTATTTTCTTGCTACTGAAAAAATAGAATAAGAGTTAAACAAACTATTTATGTATTGCTTTAAGTATTTCAAACTATTTTTACTAAGAAACACACATAAAGGGTATTGAACACATGTCCAAATATTTAATACTGTTTGATTCATAATAAAGAAATACATATGCAAAAAAAAAAAAAAAGGAACTTTCTGCTTTCTTTGAAGATTTCATCAAACGGAAAAATTTTCTTTTGAATGGGAGAACTTAAAAAGTGTACGACAGTGGTAAAGTTTTACTATAATAATCTTAAATATAGTTTTGAAAAACTAAAAAACTAAAAACAGTTAATCAAACCAGCGTTAAACTATATTACATGATACTCTGATTTCTCTCCGGCTCACAAAACTGTTGAATATCCACTAAGTTTACATGCATTTATAATGCATCAACATTAGGGTGATTCAAAAAAATTTTTTTTTGAATTTCTCTGGTCTTACCCCGCAGTTTTTTTACAATATTCATGAATGTGATGTATGTAAAATTTTAGCTCAATTGAATAATATTTAGAGGTCGCTCAACGCGACCGAATTCTGTTGAAAATTAGCAATTTCGAGAGTTGGAGTAAATAGCTTCATTACCCGAAATAATATTATTCTTCATATAAAATGGAATAACTTAAAACGTTAGTTTACTCTACTAAGTAATTAGTCAATAAAATATTAGCTCAAAGTGAGTTTTAACGATTACCCCCCTCCCCCCCCCGCTCCAAAGCTGCATTATCTCTTACCTGAGTTTAGGTAGAAAATGCAGCTGCAAGCTCGGGCTGTGGTTTCTGTTTTCTTTTCGGTTGTTTGAGGTGTATGAGTTTATTTGGCTAAAACACCTAGCATCCACTCTAGACAGGGCCCAGTATAAGTGACAAAAAGCCACTTTGATAGTAGCTGCTACAGTACAAAGTATGGTCAAAATGGGGAGGATTTGACAACGTCCATAAAACGGTAAATGCAAACTATTCGCTCTGAATTGGCCGTTAACTTACAAAAGTCGTTTAAATCTAGGACTTCCTTTGATAGTTCACTGGAACGAAACACTTATACAAAATATATTGGGAAAATGAAGGATGATCGGCGGGTTTCATACCAGTATTAGTATCAGGACCACAAGCATTGATAATTTACTTCTGGGTTCGAGTAAGTTAGTCAGGCATTGGAATTGCTACGGAAAATGCTGCTCTACGATAACCAGTTAGATAAATGGGAACTTACTGAGCTCGTACGTGGTACGTGTTTCAATACGACATGCATTGCCAGTACTAAAGTTGGAGCATGTTTGAACTTGGGAAAAAAAACTAGGGAAGCAACTTTTATATTGTGCTTTCAGCCATTATATTTTAGACATTTTTTTTTCTGTGGTATTACAACCGAAATCTATTCTACTCTTGGTCTCTCGGTATTTTAACCGATAAACCAAGAAATAGGTGGAATTGGGGTATTTGATTGCGTGCAATGTCAGATGCGATGTTCACGCAATTGCGTGGAACCATCCACTGCCATTGGATCTACAATACTGCTTTTTAAGCGGTTTTTAGCAATCATAGTCCAGAATAAAACATTCTAATTTTAAACCTGGAGTGAGGAACGATGAGGTTGAGGAGTTGGTAGCACATTCAGAGCAACGTGCAACTAGTGATGGAAGTTGCGCAAAGTTAACTTCTGATGACCCATGTAAAAGAAGTGTTCAATTAAGATACTAGAGGTTAGTGCGATTTTCTTGAGCAGAGCACCTTCTCTTGATGTATGTTTTCGTGTCATAGGAGTGGTTCCTCGTGTTATATCTGTGTTAAAGATTCTTTATGGCTTCAAGTTATGGATATTTCCCAACCAGTTCAAACTTGCAGCGGGACAAACAAAATGTATTCGTAACATATGAATGTGATTTCTTTCACATTCTTATCGTTAATGGGAAAGAATATCTAAGAGCTGGGTTCCCAGTAACCCTTTTTGTGCAAGCACTAAGAAATGATTTGGAATATTTTTAGCGTCCTTATTCATGTAAAAAAGAAACTCAAAATATATCAGCTGTTTGATCCTGAGCATTCGAATCTTTAAGATAGCTACCAACAAGGCTTTATACTACCAAAGAAACTGAGGATTGTAAACGACAATACGGAGCGTGGCATGGCCCTTATTGAAGCATTTGTTAAGACTATCACTAACGACGAAAAACAAAGACAGTGTCTTCTTCAAGTGGTACAGGAACACAGAAAAGGTTTCAAAGTTGCAAAAAAGTAACCTTAAAAAGTATTGCAAGAATTAATGAGCGAATTACTATATATTTAATGTATTTAAATTTGTTTTTTATATTTTTTCCGTATTTGATTAGTTTTCATACTTTTCTGCATTTCATTGGTTTTTCAGATATATAGTTCATTTTGTGATTGCACGCTTTTTTTCTTCGGAGATATAAAAAAGCAATAAAGTAACTTTATTATTATTATTATTTACGTTCGCATTTTTGCCACTATCACAAAATTTGAAGTACTCCTAAATGTAAATATAGTTTACTAAAATTTTGGGCGAATATTTCAGTGCATATAAAGGGCCTAAATAAGACGGTAAGACGAATAAAAATACAAAGGCTACTTTTTCTATAGATATCATTTACGATCACGTTTTTGTCAATATCACGAAATTTCAAGGCGTTTGAGCGACCTCTAAATATTAATACATTTTGCCAAAATTTTGCACAAATAATCAATGTATATAGTGGCACAAAATAAGAGGGTAAGACGCACAAATATACAAAGGCTACTTTTTTCAATAGATATCATTTACGATCACGTTTTTGTCAATATCACGAAATTTCAAGGCATTTGAGCGACCTCTAAATATTAATATATTTTGCCAAAATTTTGTACAAATAATCAGTGTATATAGTGGCACAAAATAAGAGGGTAAGACGCACAAAAATACAAAGTTTATTTTTTTCCATACATTTCTGAATCACCCTAATCAACATGCAATATATTTTATCCTGTAGTATTAATAGTAGTGTACAATATATTACTTTTCTATGTGCAAAGAACGTGAATTTTATCTTTTATTATGAATTACATACATACAAACAACTGAAACACTTATAATACATCAACATGTAATAATATAGTTTAGCCATTAGTATTAATAACACTACTAAATATGCGACTTTTATAATTTTGAAGAGCGTGAATTTTAACTTTTATTCATAGTTACTAGGGGTGCGACATCGAAGGCAAAACATCGATGCTTCAAGACATCGATGTTTCGAAACTAAGACATCGATAGTATTGATACATCGATCAAAAAACATCGATGTTTTCAAACATCGATGTTTCAAAACATCGATCTTTTTTTATAAAAATTACTTACACATTTAAATGTACAGTAATACAGCAACTCCCCAACACATTGTGCCTCCTTTTTTACTCAATTAGATTTATCTTTTGTTTCCTGAAAAACATCAACCGTATGATATCGATATCAATTACAGAATTTTTTTTTGGTGAGCTACATAATGCAACTGTTGATTAACTGTATAACTTTTATTTATCACATATTTTTCTGAAACGTTTTGTTGTTGAAATGTAAAACACCGTTAGGAAAAAAAAATTCTAAAGCAAAACAAAAACCACGATGTTTAAAAATCGTTGGCCGGTAGTCATTTTAAACCATCGGTAGTAATTAAAAAAAAAACTATTTCAATACGATAGATATTGCAACTGCTAAAGATGAATCTTTGTTATTAAATATTTTTATTGCTTTTTGCTGAAGTGTAAAACAGACATCGAAAGAAAAAAAAAGCATCGAACGCGAAACAGTGATCATTAAAAGAAACCGACCTCAAAGCATCGATGGAAACTATCAAAGACGTCTTCTAACGAGATTGATAGTGTAGCGGCTGCTTAACGATATAACTTTTGGCCGCATATCTTGATGATTTTTTTTTTTTTTTTTGCTGAAATATAAAACATTCACATAAATAATACTAATGAAATAAATAAATTTTTCAAAATTGGCGAAAGCAAATTAGAAATGTTTTAGAAACATCGAGAGCAAAACATCGATAACAATCATAAAAAATGTTTTCTAATGAGATTAATACTGAAACTTCTGAGTAAGGATGAAAACTTCTTAATACGTCTGCATATCGCATATTTTTATCAAGCTTTTTTTGCTGGATTATAAAACATCGACATCGAAAAAAACATCGAACCCAAAACATCGATGTTGGAAAAACATCGACCCTCAAACATCGATGGTAAAAACATCGATGTTTTAGCAAAAACATCGATGTTTCCAAAACATCGACATCGATGTCGCAGCCCTAATAGTTACATACATACATACATACAAACAAACAAACAAACAAACAAAATCACATGCGAAACTAATAAAAGCGCAATAAAAAGTACTTGCAACATGGTTGGCAGTATTTTTTACCTCAAAACTTCAAGAAATATTTTAACATTGCAGGAAAGCTCTTAAACAAATGTGGCCGCAGCTAAGAAAATGCAGAACTGCTCATTTGTCTGCATTTCTTCCCTTGCAAAGCTACAACAACCGGAGATTGCATTTTGCCCTCGCTCACTACTCAGTCAATCTGAAAAGGCAGTAACCGAGCAGAAGGCGACGCATCTAATTAAGAAACTGAATCTATTTTTCCACTGGTAGCTAAAATGTTTTTCACAACAATGACAAACATGCATTCACGAAAGTTGTAACGATTTATTAAACGTTTTTACAGATATACTTGTTTTTCACAAAAACTGGTGAAAGCCTGTGAAATTACGGAATGTTGTGCGGAAATAATCATAGTAACGTTTAGGCATTTGCCGATAGAGTAGTGTAGTTGTCAAGACGCTGAATCAAACCAGACTCCAATTGATGGATCTTCAATGATGCAGAAAATCGACAGCGTCCGTGTCGTATGACAATGCAGCAAGTAAAAGACCCTTCGAGTACTCGTTAGTTACAAGTATCTTTGTCAAAATTCAATTCCTAGTGCAGTTTCGCATCGAATGGAGCCCAGGTGCCTCCATCTGGTGGGGAAACTGGGCGTCAAAATTCTCATGGCAATGGCATTCCGCCGAGCCGCATGAAAGAGGGGATGCCGGTCTTGGGGAGTGTAATGGGTCCGTAAAAGGCAAGAAGCTAAACGCAGCCCCATTTGAAACAAACAAACAAGCAAATGCTAGGCAATTTTTTACAGCGCACTTTCGGCTTCAACCGATATCCTTATATTTTATAGTGGAAGAAAATAAATCTTTCCCAATGAAACATCAAAATTTCATAAAAGCCAACTTCCTACCTCGTTCACATTTTGATCAGCTATAACTCTAACGTATTTATATAAAAATGATTTTGAACTTAAAAATAAACAAATAATGTTTTCAGAAGCTCTTAAGAAAAAAGTAATGTTGCTGAAAATCTAATATTTCATCCAAAGAGCATTCATACTCAGAAGGAATGAACTGCAACATTCTTCTTTGAAAAACATTTTATCAAAAGCTCGGAGTATAATAACCGTATTGTTGCGATTCCTTATAAGATTTTTATCAACAAAAGGTACTGAAAGATGGTAAGAGAAAAATAACAGTACAAAGTTCCTTGTCATTGAACTATTGAAAAAAATCTCTAGTACTGCTGGCTCAAAAAAATTATTTCAGGTGAATCGTTTTTTATTGGGTGTGTATAAAATCATATTTTGAGACAGGAAACAAAGTTATTTTTTTCATTTTTCATGTGACGTATTTTATGTAGAGTTTTTAAAGCTAGAAACTTAACTCATTTTTAATACGCTTTTATGAGTTTCACATGTGAGTATGTATGTATGTAACTCCGAATAAAAGATATAATTCACGTTCTTTGCAAAGATAAAAGTAATATATTTAACATTATTAGTAATGCTAAAGGCTAAACTATATTATTACTAGTTGATGCATTATAAGTGTTTCAGTTGTTTGCACGTAACTCTAAATAAAAAATGAACTCACGTTCTTCACAGATATAAAAGCAATACATTTAATACTATTATTAATACTAAATGCTAAACTATTTAACATGTTGATGTATTATAAGTTCATGTAAACTTAGAGAGAAAGCGGATATTCAATAGTTTTGAAAATCAAAGGGAAATTAGTTAGAGTATCATGAAATAAAGCTGGAAAGCCTTTTTTTAGTTTTTTAAAATTATAATTTAAATTATTTCTATTGCTCGTGTTTGAGGAGCAGCAAAAAAGACTGATAGACTAATAATAGATACAGAACAATAAAAGAATAGAAAAATAAAATAAAAGGAAATGAGAAAGTTTCAGTCAAAATTAAACCATGCACACGTTAATGGCATTGTGGTTTTTACTATATTTCGCCAAGCTTTTGGTCGCCGTTTGACGCCAACTTGGCGACATATTGCCAAGTAATAATTTGGCGAAAATTTTTTTTTTTTTTTTTGAATTGTTGTTCAATTTGGCGCTATTGGCGATATTTTGCGAAAAATCCACAGAACGGTGTTAAAATCGGCGATATTTAGAAAATTAATCATTGTAAGACATTTTTTTGCATTGTTTCGTGGCAAACTACGGGTGTAAATTTTGAATTGTTATCTTGTTGACTTCAAGCACTATTTTAACACTTAAGGAATCTACTAAAAATTAACACGCAAAAGGAAGTAGTCTGGGGTCCATACCAGATTTTTTTATTTATATTCAGCAAATTTATTTATATATAATATTTTGTAAATTTTTGTTCCATTTTTTTAGCTTCACGCACACATCATTTTTAAACAAATGATCTATAAAAATGAGGGATATGGCCTCAAAAATCAAGATGGAAGGCAATCAGAGGCTCCCTCTTATCAATAGAATGTTCTATTTCTATTCATGTGAAGTGATAACACGAGAAAAGCCCATTTATATGGAACTAGCTTAGTACCCGGTGTTGCCCGGGTTCTAATAGCTCCATTATAGTTGTTTTTAACTTATTTCATGTTAAAATGAAATATGTAAGCCTTAAATTGAGAATTCATTGTTATTCGTAATCTTTATTTTAAAATGCTCATCTTTAAATGTGTTAAATTTTATCAGTTTGCATGCTTAAATGCTTATCTCTATTACTCTATCTAATAAAAATTGAAAGAAAATGGCGATTTTGAGACACAAAAATTTGAATTTTGGGCTTTTTGGAATTTTTTCAAATTTCGAAATCCATCATGTGTGAATTCTAGTGCATCAAGGAACCTCTCTGACAAGTTTGATGAAAATCCGATGAAAACTGGATTTGTATAAGGAACAAACATACATACAAACAAACAAACAAACAAACAAACATCCATTTTCTATATATCTGTGGCTTGGTTCTAAAAGGGCCAATGTCAATTTTTTCACATTCTGTGCTATTTACATCAAGCGTTTCCAATTTGGTAAAACTCTAATTCTACAAAGGACAATGTCTATAAAAGGTCATTCCATAGTGACTAACGTAACAATCACAGCTGATTTTTTAACTCTTTTTACTTGTAACTTAAAGGATAAAAAATATTTTTTAGCTATGCTGGTGGATTTACAATGTACATGGTATTTATGTATCATTTCTGCTAAGAATTCAAAATAAAATGACTGACAGTTGATATTTTTTCAACCAAAATAGCAGCGTGACTAACAATTTTTTGCAACCCTGAAAATGAATGCTCATGTTCTGAGGCAAAAATTTCTCAAAGTTAAGCAAGTGTTAAAATTCGAATGATATGATTGAAAACTGTGTAAAGTTGGATTTTAAAAACAAAAACCTATTTGTTAAATCTAATTTTTTTTAGTCTTAAGTGTCACTTACTCAAGATGGAGTGTGACTAACATAACGTGACTAACGTAACCATCGAATAACAAGCAGTAAACACACTACAAACTATTTTTTATAGATAATCTCAGTGATAATTACAATACTTTTTCAATTTTTTTTACTTCTTATGTTGTATTATTGTTAAATGTATTTATTTATTTATTTTTTTTTTTGATACTTTTTTCACTTCGGTATTTTTTTTTCTTCGGCTGAGTTTTACATTTCTATGGAATGACCTTATAATATTATTATATAGACATTGGCCTTTGTAGAATTAGAGTTTTACTAAATTGGAAACTTTTGATGTAAATAACACAAAATGTGTAAAAATTGACATTGGCCCTTTTAGAACCAAGCCACAGATATATAGATAATGAAAAGTTAACTTTTACTTTTGTGGAATAAGTCAATTCAGACTAAAAAATATTATCATCTATCATTCGGTTATGTTTAATTCCGAAAATCATGGGGGGTGGGAGTCCACTTTACTTTTGGAAATGAGGGACTGTTGTTCCTTCCTCCCCTCTGTGTCAGCTACCTATGGTAACTGTTTATACGAAGTTTTTTCAATGAAGTTTCCGTTAAGGTTTATTTTCCGCAAAAATTAATCCAATTTTTTTTTGATAGTGCATTTTTTATGCAAAGTTCCAAAAAATGTCTCATTTAGTTTTCAAAACATATTTCATTATAAGGCTATAAATAAAATATGTGTGTATCTTAGAACTTATAAAGTTCGCGATGAAAGATGTGAGTTTGCTCCAAGCGTAAACTAATACATAATAATATATGACTGCCTAAAGAATTTTGGAATGAAATACGTTCCCTAAATTTTAAATATTCCAAAAATATTCTTTTTTAAAAGAGACTATTTTCTTACATAAAAATATCTCTGTATGTTTCGGAGAAAAAAGTGAAAATCGATGAAACTTGTTGAAAGAAAATGTCTATTGCGTGAGAAGTTTCCTTTTTATTTGAATCTGAAAAACTTGCATTCAATGCAAATTTTATAGAAAGCAGTATACTTTATTTTGCAAACACTGCATTCCATATTCCCCTCTGTAAAGGACAAAAGCATAGAAAATTGCTAAATATTTTCTTTGATTCAAACACACAACGAAAAATAGTAAAAAGAGAGAAAAAAAAAAAAGAAAAAAGCTGTTCCGTTACATTATTCTATTAATTCAGTGTGAAAATAGAACTTTTCACCAGCGCCGTGTTAACAATTCTAAACCATAGTTATACGTGCAATACACCGCCAACTCGTTCATTTCGATCCATGGACTGCAGTTTCGGGCTTATTATGCCCTCTTCATCATAGAATGCGAAAGTAAACGAGTTGGAGGTAAAAATCCTATAAGAGGATTTTTGCCTCTTATAGGTTGAGGGGGGTTATTGGGGGGGGGGGGTGAGCAGAACTTCTGGGACTCAGAAGTTCTTCTTCTATTAATTTTTGAATTATGAATCCTATATGGCCGTAATCATGCTAAATCTTTCAAGTACCACTCCTTGGACTTCGCTGAGGAGGCCGACAGATGGTACCTGCAATCAGAAGTAGTATTCTTAGGGATCCTAAGGCGTATGGGGCCTTAGACCCTACTGATTTTCAAAAATTTTCTAATTAATTTGGGACATAAGGGTTAAGTGATTAAGTTCAATAATAAATATTAATTTAGCTGTTTGGACAGCTGCAACACATAAGTATTAATTGCACTTATATAACATTTTATTTCATTCAAATGTGAGTGAAATTGGTTTTATAGAGGCAAATTATAATGGCATATTAACCCTACACTGCATGATTTTTTTTCTTGGAAAAAACTATGTGTATTTTTTAATGTAATAAGAAAACATTGGAAAACATTTTTAAACATTTAATTTTGAGGATAGATGGTTATATTTGCTTTAAAGATACCTAATACTTGCTTTTTTTTTGCTTGAGTAGCCTTATGCTTGGTCATAAGGAAATATAGTCCATGTATCCAATTGGCAACGCTATGCAATTTAGGGTTAAACTGTTAGCAGTGAAGTTTTTGAAACTTTTGTTTCTGAAATTTCTGAAATTTTAAAAAATGTGAAGCAGTGTTTTTTTTACAACGAAATTTTTAGTTCAGAGATCCTGAAATTCAGAAGTATGCCATAGGGTCACTGAGGTTCATGAAATAAAGAAACCCAAGCTGTTTCGGTAGAGAAACGTTCATCTTCATGCAAATAAATAAATTAATGAAAACAAAAAATAAATAAATTACTTAAGTAAAAAAAAAAAAAAAAGTTCAGAACTGGCAAAAATACTTCGGACCCGTCATTCGCTAGTACCAAACGGTTTATGTTTGCACTGCAAAAGTTTTTCTTTCAAACCATTAAACACGAAACAGTACTTTTAGTTTTGTTCAACAAATTATTGTTTCTATATCATTTACCCTCTGAATAACCCTTAAATACAAGGACCTTTTATAAGTTATCTGAACTAAATTTTACTTAAAAATTAAACTGATAGCTCATTTATAGTTTAAACTTTTGAACTTAAACAATCCTATTCCTAGAAAATCGAGTTTCATTTGCTCTCAGGGTCATTCCATTTTAAATCAACAAATTTTCAAAAAAGTTGTTGCATCACCATTTTTGATTTTGATGAAAATTTGCATGTGTATTCTTTTTACTTCCTAGAGCTCAAAATAGTGTTCATTTTATTTTTAAAAAAATTACCCTTGGATATATAGGCCATTTTTGTTGTTGGCAACAGCGAAAATCGGGCGTTTTGATGCTTTGTCTTACGAACTATAACTTTTTTTCTATCAAATATTTTGAACTCAAATATAGCTCATTGGAAAGCTAAGAAAAAGATCTTTTTATATATGCTATCAATAAATTTCATATTTAAAAAAAATATTTATTTTTTCAAGGTCAAAGTTCACAACGAAAATGACATTTTTTACTACTTTCGAACATTAAAAAACCCATGAAGGGTTCAAAGTAACAAGCCAATTTTTTCATCATATATTCATAGTCATGGTTACTTACTGTATAAAAAAAATTGGCTTGTTACTCCACCCCCTTTATGAGATATGTCCCCCCAAAGTTGTAAATTTTTTAAAAAATCCAATTTTCAACGCTAAAAAAATGCATGTGGGGGGCAAGATAAAAAAATTTTTATATGTGGTAATTTAAGTACTTTTTACCAGCTTTCTAATAAAACAAAAGTTGCTTTGTTATTCAAAGGCGTTTGGCAGATATAAGGGACTGAACTTTCAAAAAATTGCACAAAAACAACACGACTATTTTCATTTTTTTAAATCTTTTTTTTTATTTAAATGTAATTATATACCTTATTCTTTGCCTTAAATGCTAAAAAAAGACTAAGAAGAGCAATGAAGAAACTTATTTAAAGTTTAATAAGATAATTTAATATTTTTAACACCTGGGAATATAGAATACCACTAAACTTGTCTGATTTTTAAACATCTGATTGCTACCCACAACAGGACTGAGCATTTCTCAACTTGTCCAGGTTTGTTCATACCATGTGGTCATCCTTGTTCTAGCTTGATCTCACATGTGCATCTTAGTTGTCTTTCAAATTCTGAAAGAAGTAGGTTGTTGAGCTAGTGTTTCTGCTGTAAAATCTTGTGAAGCTGATGTGATTTCTTTTCATTTCAAGTTCATTCATATTCACAGAATTTTTGTTAAAGGTAAAAGAAGAAATTCTTTAGAATCCTTAAATATAAATTTAAATTCGTCTTTCTACATGTAAGCTGTGAATAAGTTATGGATAACCCTAAGTGCTCCATAGGAGTTTTTGAGAATGATGATTGTAATATTTTAAGTTACAGTAGGCAGTCTACTGTAAATAGTATTTCTGAGTACAGTGATGATGATAAAACTTTACTGCACCTGAGAACTAGGTGTAAAACTATTGAAACTGTTTGTACCTACCAGCTAGAAGTTCCATAAAGGTGGCAAAACTTGACAAGAAATTTTTTTGCACGGTAGGTACAAACAGTTTCAATAGTTTTACACCGAGTACTCAGGTGCAGTAAAGTTTTATCATCATCACTGTACTCAGAAATACTATTTACAGTAGACTGCCTATTGTAACTTAAAATATTACAATAATCATTCTCAAAAACTCCTATGGAGCATTTAGGGTTATCCATAACTTATTCACAGTTTACATGTAGAAAGACAAATTTAAATTTATATTTAAGGATTCTAAAGAATTTCTTCTTTTACCTTTAACAAAAATTCTGTGAATATGAATGAACTTGAAATGAAAAGAAATCACATCAGCTTCACAAGATTTTACAGCAGAAACACTAGCTCAACAACCTACTTCTTTCAGAATTTGAAAGACAACTAAGATGCACATGTGAGATCAAGCTAGAACAAGGATGACCACATGGTATGAACAAACCTGGACAAGTTGAGAAATGCTCAGTCCTGTTGTGGGTAGCAATCAGATGTTTAAAAATCAGACAAGTTTAGTGGTATTCTATATTCCCAGGTGTTAAAAATATTAAATTATCTTATTAAACTTTAAATAAGTTTCTTCATTGCTCTTCTTAGTCTTTTTTTAGCATTTAAGGCAAAGAATAAGGTATATAATTACATTTAAATAAAAAAAAAGATTTAAAAAAATGAAAATAGTCGTGTTGTTTTTGTGCAATTTTTTGAAAGTTCAGTCCCTTATATCTGCCAAACGCCTTTGAATAACAAAGCAACTTTTGTTTTATTAGAAAGCTGGTAAAAAGTACTTAAATTACCACATATAAAAAATTTTTTATCTTGCCCCCCACATGCATTTTTTTAGCGTTGAAAATTGGATTTTTTAAAAAATTTACAACTTTGGGGGGACATATCTCATAAAGGGGGTGGAGTAACAAGCCAATTTTTTTTATACAGTAAGTAACCATGACTATGAATATATGATGAAAAAATCGGCTTATTACTTTGAACTCTTCATGGGTTTTTTAATGTTCGAAAGTAGTAAAAAAGTCATTTTCGTCGTGAACTTTGACCTTGAAAAAAATAAATATTTTTTAAAATATGAAATTTATTGATAGCATATATAAAAAGATCTTTTTCTTAGCTTTCCAATGAGCTATCTTTGAGCTCAAAATCTTTGATAGAAAAAAAGTTATAGTTCGTAAGACAAAGCATCAAAACGCCCGATTTTCGCTGTTGCCAACAACAAAAATGGCCTATATATATCAAAGGGTAAATTTTTTAAAAATAAAATGAACACTATTTTGAGCTCTGAGAAGTAAAAGGAATACACATACAAATTTTCATCAAAATCAAAAATGGTGATGCGCACCCCATTTGTTGATTTAAAATGGAATGACCCCTCAGTATTATAATTTTTTAATTATGTTAGCTTACTTTAATTTTTTTACTGCTAGACTACAGTAGCGAAACAAAAGGGTACCCAATATTCGATGATTTTGACCTAAACATGAGTAAATGGTATAGAAATCATAACTTAAAGCTGTCTGTTTCAACAAATATGTTATGGAATAAAACAAGGAATGAATTTTACCAAGCATATCCACACAAATGAACCATTAATATTCAACATACCACTTACTAAAAAATAAAGCCCAAATAATTTCAAAATATAGTTTAAAAAAACTAAAATATAAGCTTTTAGAGTTAATGAAAATATTTCATGATGCTCTGATTTTCTCTGATTTTCAAAACTATTAAATAATCCCTACGTTTACATGCACTTACAATGCATCGACATGTACTATACCCAGGTAGCACAAATAACCTTTAAGCGTTTTATAAACGTTTTCCAAGCGGTTGTTACAACGTTAGTAACCATTTTACAACCTTTAAAAAACGAAGTGTGCTAACTTGGGTAGGTTCGCCTTTAGTTTTAATAATAGTATTAAATAGAATACTTTTATAATTACAAAGAACGATAATTTTATCTTTTATTCAGAGTTACATACATAAAAACAAACAAACAAACCCACATGTGAAACTAATAAAAGCGTATTAATTAACTTGATCAATCTAATATTATTCAATTTCATAACAACAGCGACAGTTCGCTTTTAACTCAACAAACTGTTTCCTTCATTCCTAGACCGCGACTTGTCTGTTCCCCAACTCATGCCATTACCCTTCAAAAACTTCCAAGGTGCTTGCTTCCCTTACCTCCAATAGAAAATCTTTTAAAAATCCAACAATTCCGAATAATAAGAAAATTCGAAACGCACTTTTACATTCATTTCACTGTAAATTTTAAAAGGTTCTGAGATAAACTTCTCTAATTACATTTGCAAGGAATGCCGTCTCGAGAAAATTACTTTTCTAATTACTTTTGGACATTTTCCAAGTCGTTATTGACTCTTAACTTAAGCAAATCAAACGTGTAAGTAATAAATTAATGCCCAAGTTATCCCAAGAAGTGTTCCGAGCGATGTCGAAGATTAAATTTTACGTATTTCTCTTTGCTGTTATCTTGGCAATAAAATATGCCAGCCTTGGAGAAAACCGAAGGGTGCGGTGAAGTTATTTTAATTACTTATGACTTGTAATGAAAGGGGAACTATTAAATTTATCGGGCTGAAAATGGATGTTCTTTTGCGAATATTTCTAAAAGCTGTAGGGAAAAATATATCATTATACTCGTTACTTAATTTCTTTCGTATTGGTGGTATAATTAGGTGGGGAAGTTTTAGTTGAATTTGCAATAATTGTGTGGAGATTGGAAGCCGTTTAAAATGATATCTTGGTAATGTTTCCATAATTTGCTCAGTTTGGTTTCTCAACTGCTACTTGTTGGTAGCAAATGCAGGACAACAGGCTCGTCATTTCAAGTTTTCCGGGGGCAAAGGGTAAAAACACAATACAATTTCACCAGAAAACAACAAAAACCACGCCCACTTCTATGTAAATACATTTATTTCTCAAAGTCGGGGGGGGGGGGAGGGGGGCAATTGACCACCTTCCTGTCCCCCACCCCCCCAAATGATAGGCCTGCAGGATGACTGGAAAATTAGTGGCCAAATATTGAAGATGGTTCGAGGGGATAAGTATAAGTATTCAAAGATATTCTGCGCAAAGGTGGTAGGTTGGTAAATGTAAAACTCCAGATTTGGAATTCTGAATAGTAGCCACGGATGACCAAAGTCACAAAAAAAGGTAGCCACTTTAGCACATTGGGTTGGTTGATTTGGCTTTAGTGTCTCAAGCGGATTTATAGGCTATACTGCGCCAAACAATTGTTTATTTTGTACGTTTATTATCAATTTAAATATAAAAACGTAAAATAGCCCCAAAATACCTTTTAAAATATAAAACCTAAACACATATGCAAACCAAGTATTAATTTCACAAAGTAGCAGAAATAGTTACCTGCAAAGTCATTTTGTCTAATAGGTCATAGAACAGAAACACTAGGACCAGGCAAGAAACATACACTAAACTAAAAAGGATAAACTAGTCTCTTGAAGGAAGGGGAGCAAATTGGAATGAGGTGCGTCCCCTAGAAATTTCATCAAAGATGGATTAAAATTGTTAAAATATTTATGACGAATACAGTTAAGTGTACTCTCTTAAAAAATTCCCCCGATTTTCACTCAGGCTGAGTTAATTTTCACTCCTTTCCAGATTTGAAAACGCACTTCTCTTTTAGGAGCTAATTTCACTCCTTTTACGAAGCGGTTATGACGGAGTGTTTTTCAGTTCCGCTCATCAGAAAGAGTGATTGTGTAATTCACTCCTTTATAAAGCATTTTTGAATCTTTTTTTTTTTCGGAAAACGTCTCTTTTCGATAAAGCCAACACCCTGAAAGAGCGTATGCATTAGGGTGTATCGAAAAAAACTTTTTTTCGAAATTCGATTTACTAAGTTGATAAAAAGTCGCCCCTACCTGCCCACATATTCCACAAAAAATTTCAGTCTAATCGGAAATTATTTAGGTGTTCCGCACGAGGCCTAAAGTTTATGAATTTCTTCAAAAATATGATTTTTTTCTAATTTTTTTAAATATTAAGAATAAATGTTAAAAATAATTCAAGTTGAAAAATGTACACCGCAAAGTCGGAGAACAAAATTGGGTTTGAAAAAAAGTATATTAAACAACATTTAAATCTCCCACATTTATTCTAAACTTACGTAATTTTCACCAAAACTAGCATTTTACAAGGCCATGCGGCTTGATTAGAAACTTGTTTATGAATGTGGAATCTAACTGAATTAACACTTGAAACTGGGAATCATCTGTGATTTATGTGGAGTAAAAAGTAAAATAATATAAACTATAAACAGAAGCTAAGCCCCTCGTTACACAGTGCCCGCGTTCTATCGGGGCCCCCGTGATGGTAAACGAAATACAGCTCCACTAGCGTAACTGCTTTAGGATTGCAGAAGAACATATCTTTGGTTGAGGAAACAGACTCTAAATATTTCGAACGTGGTGCTCCAGTGAATGGCCCAAGAAAAGAAATTGTAGCTTCAGTTTGCGGATTTATGGAAAAAAAAAGTTCTATTGATAAAGAACATAAAAGCTATCGGTTGTGATGGCACATCAGTTAACACTGAAAAATCAAATGATGCTAATAGACTTCCAGAAAAGTCTTTAGAACCCTCACTACAAGCCGTGGTATGTTTTCTTCATTTAATGCATTACCACTTAGAAAGTTAACGGTGGCTCTTGATAGACCGACTACAGGCCAAAATTCTTTTAGTTGACCTATTGGAGAATTCTAACAATATTGCTAAGATCTACCAGTCATGAACTTTAAGAAAATAGAACGCGTTTTACCAGAAGTTGATGTCAAAGAATTGAGTCAAAAATACTTATGGGATGTGTAAAAAGCTGTAATGTGCAAGATGGCTCACGATGGCAAAGTTTTGAGGCTATACATCGCACCTAGTGATCCAAGTTCATAGTTAAATAAACTAGCAGAATTATAATAAAGGTTTATGCTCTCTGCTTTTTCACAATCGAATCTCAGCATAAAATTATTCAGGCATCTAAGCATTTTTTTAAGATCATAGATTGCAGCAAGTATTTGGATACAAATCTCCAAAATGGTTATCCATTCCACATTGTAAAGAAGCCATCTTGCATGGGAAAAGCTTGCAGGTTCCTTTCTGCTAAATTTTGAGAATATTTGCCAGACATTACAGCTTTTGACACATCCCTGAAGTATTTTTGACAATTCTTTTACATCAACTTCTGGTAAAACGCGTTCTATTTTCTTAAAGTTCATGACTGATAGATCTTAGAAATATTGTTAGAATTCTCCAATAGGTCAACAAAAAGAATTTTGCCCAGTAGTCGGTCTATCAAGAGCCACCGTTAAGTGGTAATTTATTAAATAAAGAAAACAGACCACGGCTTGTAGTGAGGGTTTTAAAGACTTTTCTGGAAGTCTAATAGCATCATTTGATTCTCCAGTGTTAACTGATGTGCCATCACAACCGATAGCTTTTATGTTCTTTATCAATAAAACTTTTTTTTCCTCATAAACCGTGAAACTGAAGCTACAATTTCTTTTCCTAGGCCATTTACTGGAGCACCATGTCCGAAATATTTAGAGTCTCTTTCCTTAACCAAAGATATATCGCACCCTTGCTTCAATAGTGTTACAACTCAAAATATGACGATTTTGAGTTATTGGTATCACTGGATTCAGAAAAAAAAGCTCTATACATCTCAAAACACCGTTCTAACTTGAGGGAATTCAGTGGCCTCCAGATAGCAGTTGAATCGGTGTAGATGATTCACTTGCTATCCCCCCCCCAACTTGGAACATTTATAATTTTCACGATAACGAAATATCAAACAGGGAAGGATACCAAATAACGTCTGAAATTCAATTTTAAAAGACTCTCACATTTTGTCATGACTTCCAAGCCCAGAATAATGATATCAGCGGCGGAACAGTTTTTCGCGTTTCCTGAAAAAGCGGATTTTTGAGTTGTAACACTATTGAAGTAGGTGTGCGATATGTTCTGCAATCCTAAAGGGCGGAATTCTGGTGAAACGCTGCATCTGCAAAAGTGCGATGCACACGCAAATTTTCGGGTTTTCGAATTCTCGTGAAACGTTGTTTGCGCAGTACCGCCAATTTCCCCCCCTTTATTTGCGGCTCCTCTCACCCTGTCGTATTTTGTGCAAGTGTCATGGCTGCCTCCATAGCTGCTCGTTTATTGTTAAAAAGAAAAGCCCGACGAGAACAGTATTTAGATCGAAGAATACTGTTGGACACATTAAATCCGTTCGAGCTTCGGGAGACGGCATTTAGGAAAAAATTTCGTCTCTCGAAGGAATCTGTTCGCTATTTGTGCTCCGAATTGAGACCAAATTTCCGAGAGACATCGTATCCCTTGGAAATTCAAGTAAGTTTAATAAGTAATAGATGACGAGTATTTTTTCCATGCTTCCGTTTTTTAATTGTTAAAACTATATTTTAACCTAAACTTCTTAAAGGAAGCTAAAAACCAAAAGATAATATTAAATGGAACCGGGAAAACATAGATTTTATAGTTGACGAAACAAAAATTCCATTTAAACCCTTCCTTTTATGTATAGAATAGTGATGTATCATATAAAATTTTGGGAAAATGTTATGCATGAACAACCGATGTTTAAAATCAAGTTTTGATAATAACTATCAAATTCGTTGCTTAGTAGCATCGCTAATCGAAAAGCGTTAGTTCTAATTATCAGTCTAAACAGAAACTAAATAGTCTTAATAACTTTGCTATAAATATTTTTTTGCCCTTTAATTTATGCATGACATGTAAAAGGTTATTCTTACATGAAAGAATTGATGTACGAATTGTTTTGTTTACTGTACAGTGCTACTGCTGTATTATTTTATTGTGTTGCAAACTACACCACTTAGAGATTTGAACATTTAAACATTAATTATGATATTCTAATTTTTTCCAGCATTTCGACCTTTATATTGAACTTTTTAACCAAAAATTGCCTACTTCTTGTGCTCTAAATTTGACTCCAAATTTTGTGTAGCTAAAATGTCTCTTTCATTCTCAAGAAAAAGAATCACTTCAGAATCTTAGTACAGATGGATGAAAATGTGGTACCATTTTCAATGGCATTTTTGAAAAGTACTATTATAACGAGGGGTTATCCACTACATCTTGCTTTTTCATAGTACAGTCGACGCTCGTTATAACGACCACACGTTATAAAGACCATCCTGATATAACGACGGGTGATAAAACCCCAACTGTATCCCAATATACTCTATGTTCTACCTCTTATAGCGACCACTCGTTATAAAGACCGTTTTCTGTAGGACGGAGACGGTCGTTATATCGAGCGTCGACTGTATAGTCAAACTTTGTTAAAACCAACTCCAAGGGACCTTTAAAATCAGTTGGTCTTATCCAAAGAACAATACACTACAAACCAAAACAAAGTGGATAAAAATGTAATTTGTCTTAGCAATAATGTATTTTAAGCAGGTTCGAATGAACGTTTGACTGTACTTTATTTATAGTGTTCTCCAAACAAAAATATCAGCTTTATGTCTAACCCTTGCATTAGTTGAAAATACCTTTTTAATCTACTGTCATTGTTTTGTTTTTAACAAAGACAAAATCTAGAATATTTCAAGGAAGTGGAGGGGGCCATTGTTTTTTTTTTTTTTTTTTTTTTTTAATGTATCCTTTACTAAACATCTTAGTTTACAAATATTGATCTCACATGCTTTGGACCAATTGCAAAACGTACGACATACTACTAGACATATTTAACTTTGTTTACTTACAGTTAAAAGAAAGAACAATTAATTATCTCTTTCTTTCAGGTTCTCATGTCACTATACTTGCTTGGTACCGGGTCTTTCCAGCATGTTGTTTCTGACAATTGGATGTTCCCAGCATCACAAACAACTATTTGTCGACAATTAGAAGAATTTGTAGAAAATATAGTACATTTATTAACCAGATTTGTAACGTTCCCCAGCAACCAGGCTGAGCTGAATGCCAAGAAAATGGTTTTCAATCGGTTGTCAGGTTTGCCAAATGTTGTGGGTGCAATTGACTGCACTCACATTAAAATTCAAAGACCTATGGTGAATGACTGGTTCGTGTACTTGAACAGGAAAGGTGACTTCACAATAAATGTGCAATTGGTAAACTCCTTATATATTATTTATCTCACCCGATTTCTTTACAACGCCAAAACCTCTCCATTTTTTTTTTTCTTAAATCCCATGATCTAGCCCTCATTTACCTTTGTCAGTTCCCTTAAGCCTCACTTGTTACATGTCACACTATATTATATTCATTAAATGATTTCTAACAAGATGTACAGGAAAAGAGATTTCTAACAAGATGTATGTCACTTTTCTTGCTACTCCTTCCTTCTGTGTGAAAAGCAGATACAATTTAGCGAAGCCATCTACTGCTTGATATCTACCATCTACTGACAAAAGATGTTGGACAGTTATTATATGCGTATATACTGATTTTACAGGTGTTCCTATTCACCCCGCTGATAGGGGTCAATCGGAACACATGTTAAAATTTTCATTTTTTCCATTTAACCTGTAATAGGTCTCACAAATATTAGTAATATTGATGGGTGAGAATAAGAAAGAACATACAGTTAGTCAAATAAAATTTATTTTCTATAGCAGTGAACGTATAGTAAGAAAATATTCAAAAATAATTTTGAACTTATGAAAAATTAAAATTAATTTTAAGAAAATGCATTTGAATTGAAAAACAAAGATTTAGTATTAATTGAAGTCACTCATGTCATCCACACAAATGATCTTGTTCATAAAACACGCAATTGTGATATGGCTTAAGTTTTTTCATAACGTCTTCTGGGATAAACGCTGCCTTTTCTTTAGTTTCTTGAAATCTCTGGGTTTCAGAGATCTTCCTGTAAGATTTTCCTACATATTCATCATTGTCTGTATACTGGACTTATACTACATACATCTGTATGACCCCCACCCCTGTATTTTAAGTGAAAAAAAGTCTTCAGGTGCAAAATTCTTTCTAAATCTAGCACTTTCTGCCATTCTAAGATATAGCTGCTCACCAGGAGTGGTAAATAATAATTAATCCTTGTCCCTGTCTTGACTAGACAGAGATTATCTGGAAGGATAATGAAGTTTTCGGATTCTAATGTAGTTAGCAAGGACCGATTATACGAAAACTACATTAGAATCTTGGTTTTTCAAAGTTTCCTGTAAATAGGTAAGTTTGAATTGGAACAACACATCAAAGTGCTTCAGTTCACCCCGCAAATCCTTATCCTCTGCCATTACAAAGAATTATTCATTTTTATGACACAATAATTCTTGAAATTTGTTAGCATGGGTATTGCAAATAACAAAATTGCGATTAATATAAAAACTGTGTAAAATATTGGGTGAAAAAGATATAAAAAAAATCTTTTACTTAAAAATAATTATATTTTACACAAAACGTTATGTAAACGGTGAAAATTAGTACAGCATTAAAATTTATTTATAAATTAAGTTCTAAGCACAAATTTTATAAATTAAAAGTTGTCAAAGTGAAACCATTAATTCAATAAAGTGCACCCCATTCTTCTGTAAGAAATATTAAATAAAAATAATATTTGAAATTGCGTTTTTTTTTTTTTTGAAAAAATCAGTCAATTGAGTTTGATTTTTTTTCTTATAGAACACAGTTTCTTAATTCTTTATTGCACTCTTCACAGCATTTTTTCAGCTTACTACATGTCCTCAAAGGAAGATTTTTGCTCTATAAGAGGGAAGTTAACTGCAAATTCTTTTCCTGAGACCCTCGCGCATAATCCGCTCGTTGATAATCAAGAGCATGCTGTACTGGTCCATTGCACCCTTTGATGCTGCAGTTACTGAATAAATAATTAAAAATTTGTTAAGTTTTAATATTATTCCAAAACTTTGATTTTAAATTGAAATCCTGTTTTAGGTTTGTGACTACAACCTTGTCATCTCCGATGCAGTTGTACGGTGGCCTGGATCAACCCATGATGCGTTTATTTGGAAACATAGTGGGCTGAGACACAATTATGTTACTGGAAGGTATGCTGACTCCTATTTGGTTGGAGACAGTGGGTACCCACTAGAACCTTGGCTTATGAGACCCTATGCGACATGCTCTACTGCAGTGCAAGCTTTTTTTAATGATCAACTCACAAAAGCTCGCAATTGCATTGAGCGGTGCAATGGGGTTCTCAAGTCTCGTTTTAGGTGCTTGCATCCCACTGGCGGAGTTCTTAGTTATCTCCCAGGCAAAACATGCAAAATCATCACAGCATGCATCATTCTGCATAACATTTGTGTTCTGCATAAAGTGGAATGCCCTGATGATGTGATCTGTGATGATGATGATGATGATGGCGATGACGATTCTGATTCTGAGGATGAAGAAAGAAATTTTTTAGAAATGGAGAGCCAGAATTGCGGTATTATATTTCTTTAAACTGTAACTTAACTCATTTTCTATTTATAACATGCAACGTGGCATTCATCGTGGCTCTCAGTATAAGTTTTCTAGCCTCGAAACAAGAAACCTAGGTGCCTTTTTTAATGAATGAAATATATATAACGGAAAAACATAATTTATTTTTTTACTAAACACACTGCCAAAATTTATTGCATTTGTAAATTATTTTTTCAATTTTTTTTCTTTGCCAATCACAGGTCTTAATCGCTTTGAGCCATTAAAGAAAAGCCTGAATCTAATCCAAAACTTTAGGTGTCGGATTTCACAACTAGGGTTGTAAATATAGGCATTAGATTTGATTGCAACGTAAAACTAATCAGTTTCGATTTTGAATACACACAGTAATAGAGATAAGCATTTAGCTGCAAAGTGATAAAATTTGACACATTTAAATATGCGTATTGTTCTAATTACCTTTGAATATCGGCACAAATTTTGTATGATGCAGAAAAATTAAGTTCCAACTAGGGATGCACAGAGTACTCGGTAAATATTCAGTACTCGGCCAATTTGCCGAGTATTCGGTACTCAGCCAAATTTAGATCAGGTGCTCAGCCAATACCGAGTAGTTGTAGAAAACTGAATAGTTCAAGACACATTTTTCAATAATTAAAAATATGCAAATATATATATATATATATTGGAGAAACAAATTATGGGTATACTGCCATTTAGTGAGCATTTAAAATTTATTCAAGTTTAGAGAATTCAAACTAATCAATAAAAGATTAATATAATTCCAACTTAATTGATACTTTATATCTATTCATTTAATGTAGTTTCATTTTAAAAATAACTTTTTTCTAAAATTTTTGACAAATAAATTATTTTAAACAATGCATAAGTTAAATTCAGTGCGATTTTTGTTCTAAGAACTATCATATAGAGGTCCATTCCAGTGATCAGTTCATATGTCAGGGTTCGAATTTACTGCTGGTACATTGGTTCCAGACCAGTAAAACTGGCCTCGAATCACCATAAAAATAATAAACAATCTAAGGACCGCCATTTTTTTAAAGAAAAAAAATGTAGTTAATGATTTAAGATGGACCAGTGATGTTGTCTGTTAACCAGTATATATTCCTGTTCACTGGTCGAGAAGACCAGTAAAATTTTGTAATGATTTCTAACCCTGTACCGTTGTATGTCAATGATTTTTTAAAAAACAATTGGTACTTGGCCGAGTAGTTCCAACATTTATTTAATTCTAACTGTTGTTGAGCTATGTTGTATTAAATGCACTATAGTGAGATAAGTTCTGTATTTAATTTACAGAAGTAACTAAAATATTTGCATAAAATTCAGAACATAGAAAAAAAAATTATGATAAAAAATATAATTTGTAAGTTTCTTTTGCAATTACTTTTTTACCAATATTTTGATGATGTTATTATTTTTTTTAGAAGAATAGCTGAAATAAGGAGAAATAAAATGGCTGAGAATTTATATCGTACTTTCAGAGTTTGAGCCTTTGGAGCTAAGTTAATATTAGGGTGAGTGAGTTTCTACATCTTTAAATACAAAAGATTGAACATATAGTTGTTGTGTATAATCTGGAATTCTCCTTCTAGTAATGTTTTCTTCTTATCAGTAGCCATAGTCAAGTTTAGATCACCAAGCAGAATATTGCATCAAAGTTATGTAATTAAGTTATATATCCAAGGAAGCTCTCTACACAAAATACATAAACTCTGTAATAAGACATTTTTATTGAACATCAAAACTAACCCCATATTTTAATTGCAATTTCACTTTTTTTAAGTTAATTAATTCATCACATTTTTTCAGAAATTCTGCTGAAACAACGCTGATAGTGTTATTAATGATCGATAAGTTCTCCTTGACTGCTGACAAGTCCTCCGTGATTGTTGCCAAGCTCTCCTTCAGCCCTCTGCATTCTTCTCGTATTTCAAGTTGGACTTCATCGATTCTTCTAAGCTGTTCGTCCTCTTCTGATGCTTTTTTTGCTCTATAATTCTGCACCCTTGGGGTACTGCAGGATCCTAAACATGAATTTTATTTTAAAACATTAAAGTTTTGACACTTTGTATGATAATGTATTGTTTTTAATATGTTTATTAAAATAAAAATGTTTTTACTTTTATGAATTCCTTCTATTTTTTAAAGAAATATTATTTCATGCTAAACCATCAAGGAAAATACAGAAAAACCCAAGATAGCAGAATCATTGAAAATTTTCTCCCTTATGATACTTGTATTAATATTTCCGAGCCCAGTCTGAAGAAACCTATCCGGGTTTTTTGGACTGACCTATTTTAAAAACCTTGTCTCTCAGTAAAGTGGAATTTTCCAGAATTTGCTAGATATTGAAAATATTCATTTCAGAAACAGGTACAGAAATTGCCGTCTTTTCTGAGAAATTTATTAAGTATTAAAAACTTCAACTGCATACGGATTTACAATAATAAAAAAAAATATGCGAGACCAATTGATGATTACTTCAATTATTAATGGTTATAAATTTTTTTTTCATTGTTATGTAAAATACTTTGATAAACTATCCGGGAATCTGTTTCATCGACAGCTGTCTGCTGCAAAGTAAAACAGATTGCACTGACCCCATAAAATTAGCCAAAAAATGGTTAAATTGTAGCTAAACTACATTTCATGAAACTAATCTACCTAAATATTTTTAACATTCCCAAATTATTATATGCAAAAAAAATTTATATGTGACATAAAAACGACGAATTTTGATATTGTTGAAATTTTTCTTTTTCCAACCACTTGAGTCAATAGTTATACATAGATTACATGAAATATTACTTAAATACATTTCAGAAAAACACTGTATAAAGTTTTTATTTGTTTATTAGGGACGATGGGTCCCACAAAGTTAACAGGTGTTTAGGATAAGCCCGTGGTGGCATAGACTTTGATATCTGCATTAAAGCATTAATTACTGAAAAAATTATGAACATGTTAGTTTTTTCAAGTGAATATTTACACATGTTAGCAAAAATAACTTAGCAGTTTAAAAATATTGTTTTCTTTTTTAAAAAAAATCTACAGTCTAGTCTAGATTACTCGAAGTTATTAAGGACCGATTAAAAGCTTCGAGCTATAGGAAGTAATCACAGCCTTCTCAAAAGTTTGGGTCCAAACAAAAACTTTGAGATAAAGAGATATAAGAGTTATAAAGCCACAAGTTATCGAGACTTAACTGTACTCCACAGACATGAGTTGTGCTGGAAGTAGTTTTTTTTTTTTTTTGAGAATTGTTAAAAGTATTTGAACATAACACCCACGACAAGGTTACGTTTAATCCTCCCCCTGAAACTCTTTTTTTTTTTAAACATATGTCTAATCTTCTTGCCGTAATATATATGCATTAAACTCACGATCATTTGTGGAATAGGGCAAGACAATGTGAGTAATCACCGAAATAGTTAACATATTAGTGTATGCAACAGTTTTAAAAAATAAATAACACTTGCATACATTTAAACTAACATTTGACAGCAGGAGTAAAGAAAGATATGTCTGAAAATAGATTTTCTACAGTTAACCCCTTAAAATGGTTCATTTATCTATATTGAGTAAATTTCAAAAAGTATGAAAAATTGCAGCTAATTTATGGAGAATTTACACTAGATGCAAGGACTGTTTGTACCCCCATGCGGCAGGTTAATTTTGGCTGCTCTAATGAACTCTGGCAATTATTTGAAATAAATTCTTTTCAGGAACAACAACTTTTGAATAATTCTGAGTGTTTTTCAACTCAGAATGTAACTGTTTATTTACATTTTATTATTCACTTTTTTGTTTAAAGAGCTTTCATAAGTTCTAAATAAGTTTTAAAAACAGCCCTTTAAAAAGCAGTTTAATATATACTTATATGTAGTTTGAACTTACCAGATCTTTGTGTTTGGGAAATTTGCAGAACCGGTTGGGAATTTCCAATCGGCTGGAGTACCTGGAAAATGGAATGGAGTAATGAATTTTATCAAAATCGAAGTATTATGCATCAGCTGTATAATTTCAACTTTGCCGATTTGGATCTGAAGTTGGGAAAAGCGCATTCTCATTTTATAACCTTCATGCTTTTTTTCTTTTCTTTTTTCTAGGGTGCATTATCTTTTAAATTACCTTTATTTTTAAAGCATTTAAGAGAAACTATATTTTTTCTACATGTTTTTACTTATTCTGGTACCCACTGAAAGATATGAGGGTAAGTTCAAGCTTTCTGAGCCTTTAATAAAACATGCTTTTTCAATCTTAATAATTTGGTAAAACTGATAATGTTCGTGAAGTGGGAAAATTATCATTTTCCTCACTTCTTCCCAAAAAATGTATGTTCAAGGCACATCTGATGACATAAGTAAATACTACTTCTTAACTTCCTCTTTTAAACTCATGAATACAAAAAATGAAATACCTGACTCATTCGAGAAGGTCCCGCTGTTGGTGATGCTGAAAGTCTCGGGGACTTAGTAGGCTGAAAACTGCAACTTGCTTGGGATTCTGAAAGGAAGAAAATGTTTTAATATCAAGTCGATTGGAGGTACATGACCGGTACACATTGGAGGTATATGAAAAAAATATGGCAAAGCCAATTTTTGATTTTTTCCAGCCAGAGCAAATCAAAAGCTGTCCATATCAAGCTTTTGCATTGATTTAAAAAAAAGAAAAAACACTCACACACAAATTGAGCAAATTTATTGCCTGCGGACAAATGCTTGCTTCCGCAAGGACACATCAAACACTGACATGAGCATATAATAACTAGCCTAAGGCTTATCGCTAAAAGTTAGGTTAAGGGGGAGAAAATTGATGATAACTAGGACATACCTTCAGGCAAATCCTCTAATGAAATGTCATCTACTACTTCTGGCGTATGATCTGCTCTTCTCAATTGGAAGCTCTAAAATTAAAAATAGTACCACATTAATAATGAGACATCAAAATTGAACTTAAGTATTATTAGATCTCTAAAAGAGAAAAGTGTTCTTACTTGTTCTGCGGAAGTGTCCAACCTTAAATCAACAATTCCTACAGCACAAGTGCTACCAATCAGAGCCAGCACTCTTTCTTCTAGCGGGGTCAAAGTAATGTTTACTGGAGAGCCGCCTCCAGTCATTTTTCGACTGTGGGTATTGGCTGCCACCTTTTGTTTAACTCTTGATTTCATATCTTGGAATTTTCTCTTTATGTCGGTTCCAGATCTTCTAAAACCATTTCCTACAAAATGAATATACATATATAGATTAACATATTTACAAACTGAACTATTTTTAAAAACATCTGAATTGTACTAACAGTACAGTAAACTAACAATTACTTTAGTAAATGTTGCAGATACCTATTTTCTGTTTCAAGGCAGCTTTTCATAAATGCATTTGTGAATTTTCAATACATAAGACTTAAACCGCCTCACATCCTTATATTCTGTAAATTTATGTTTCACAAATTCTGAAATTAGAACCTTTTGTTTCTCCATTTTTAATCTGTTCTATGACACTGGACCCAATTTGCTATTTTGAATGAAATTAAATTGGAATGAATAAACAGGATCTGATTCCAATTGTTTCAGATGGTTGGAGCTGTACTTTACATTTTCTGTCAATAATTAAAATATGTTTCAAGAAATGTAATGGTTAATAGTATAATTAACGAAATATAAGTGCCTTTGGAAAAAATTAAACTGAAATGAGACAGAAATTAAAGAAATGCTCAAATATGATGTGTAACCAATTTTAAAAATACAAAAAACTCAAGGTTTTTCCTTCATTACTAAAACTGTGAAATAGATTAAATTAGATTACTTACCAATTGCATTAATTGTTTCGGCAAGCTCCTCCCACGCTAGTCTCTGGTCTTCAGGAGTGGCAAATTCCCCACCTAATTTTCCAGAGACCATTTCTGGCCTCTGTTCTAATCGGAAAACAATTTCTTCTTTTTCAGCGTGGGTATAATTTGCTGCTCTCGAGTTTTTAATTGCGTTATTCTGGGCCATTTTATACTTATTAGCTACAACACACGCAGAAAACAACCTACCCAATTCAATAAAACACAATGTTGAATGTTCAAATCACGTATGTGTTGCCAATTGATCAGAAAAATGAAATAACAGGAACGAGAAGTGAAAAAGAAGCGCGCCGCGCTTTTCTCCGCGGAGAACTCTATGTTCTCATTGGTTACTCTACATTTCTTATCATGTACTACCTCCAGGTAAAGCAAGATCATCGCTTAGTCACTTTAGTTTTGACATCGCCTTTACCTGCGTAAACAACCGTTTCACCAGAATCCGGTTTACGAAAAGAGGGGAGGAAATACGCAATTTTTCTGCGTTGCGCATGCAAAAAGTTGCGCAAACAGTGTTTCACCAGAATTCCTGTGTAAAGCAGCTATGCTAGCGGAGCTGTATTTCGTTTACCATCACGGGGGCCCCGATAGAACGCGGGCACTGTGTGACGAGGGGCTTAGCTTCTGTTTATAGTTTATATTATTTTACTTTTTACTCCACATAAATCACAGATGATTCCCAGTTTCAAGTGTTAATTCAGTTAGATTCCACATTCATAAACAAGTTTCTAATCAAGCCGCATGGCCTTGTAAAATGCTAGTTTTGGTGAAAATTACGTAAGTTTAGAATAAATGTGGGAGATTTAAATGTTGTTTAATATACTTTTTTTCAAACCCAATTTTGTTCTCCGACTTTGCGGTGTACATTTTTCAACTTGAATTAATTTTAACATTTATTCTTAATATTTAAAAAAAATTAGAAAAAAAATCATATTTTTGAAGAAATTCAAACTTCAGGCCTCGTGCGGAACACCTAAACAATTTCTGATTAGACTGAAATTTTTTGTGGAATATGTGGGTAGGTAGGGGCAACTTTTTATCAACTTAGTAAATTGAATTTCGAAAAAAAGTTTTTTTCGATACACCCTAGTATGCATTAGGGTGAGTCGAAAAAATCGATTTTTTTATTTCGAAATCGCATTACCTCTCAAAAGTTGTGGTTTAGTATCCACAACTTGGGAAAAATAAGAAAAAAATTCTAAGTTGACGTCTTCGGTTCGCGCATGAGGCTCAAAGTTGGAAAAAATATGTTAAAAATGGAAATTTTCAAAAAGAAAAAAGAAAAAAAAAACTGTAAATTTTTATAATGCAAATACCATAATCTGTAAATATTTTGTGCATTTTTAATCTAAAAAAATATTTTATAGCTTTTACATACGATCTTTAGTTTGCACATCAGCCTTAAATTGGGCTAAAATCGCCTACAATGTCAAATTTCGAAAATATCGATTTTTTTTATTTCGAAATCGCATTACCTCTCAAATGTTGTGGTTTGGTATCCAAAATTTGGAAAAAATAAATAAAAAATCTAAGTTGGCTACTTCGGTTCGCGTATGAGGCTCAAAGTTGGAAAATATATGGTAAAAATGGAGAAATTTTCAAAAAATAATTTGAAAAAAAAGTAATTTTTTTTTCTATCGAAACTGCTTGAAATTGTTAGTAGATAACATAAGTTGAACCCAAAAAATTATACATAACTTTTAGAAGATACATTCTGTTTGTGCATAAGGCTCAAGATATGAAAAAAAATGTCAAAAACTGAATCAGAACGCACTATGTCGGCGCTGTGCTGGTATATTTTTGTTCTACAGCCGACTTTTCTAGACATTACACATATTCTAGGAGACAGTTCAAAGTCCCTGCAGTCTGCACTCCCTTTGGTTGTCACTTAGTCAGCTAGACCCGCCAAACAAACAGCATCTTTAATTAGCAACTGAAAGTGAATCAAAAAGTGCAGCGTGTTTAGCTTTGGGTGAGCTTTTTTTTTTTTTTTTTGTTAACTTTATAGCATATTTTTATGCTCAAGTTTTGTTATACTGTTCTCCGTTCTCCGAATAATACATAACCCCGGAAAACTTCTAAACGTTTAATTATTTGTCCGTTTTTTGGTGTACCGAAAGGGTTAAGTCAAAGTGTTTTAACCACATGTGCAGATGTGTTGTTAGCTTGCTTTGTAGAAAAATCGCAATCTGTAAAAGGCCAACCTTTTTCAAGGATTTCAGATTGCATAGCTCATAGAAGAAATTTACTGCAAAGCTTCTATACCAACGGTCAGTCATGTACGTATTGTAAAATTGATAAAGGATTACCATAATACTACACTTTGAGAAAGTCATTTAGTCGTGATAAAGATAAATTGAACTTCAAGACAAAAGTCAATCATTTTGTTAATTAAGCGAAGTCTAAACTTTTTGACGTTGCTTCTTTCAAGTGTGCAATGAATTTTTCGTGTTCTCTTGTGCTAAAAAGCCAATCTCTTGTAGATGTACACTATACATCTGTACATTGGTATAGAACGCACATTTATATTACCACTATATATTGGTATAGAAGCTTTGCAGTAAATTTCTTCTATTTAAGCAGATATGCAATCTGAAATCCTTGAAAAAGGTTCGCCTTTTACAGATTGCGATTTTTCTTCAAAACAAGTTAACAACACATCTGCACATGTGGGTAAAACACTTTGACTTAACCCTTTCGGTACACCAAAAAACGGACAAACAATTAAACGTTTAGAAGTTTGCCGGGGTTCCATTATTTATTAGTCGGAGAAAGGAGAACAGTATAACAAAACTTGAGCATGAAAATATGCTATAAAGTTAACAAAAAAAAAAAAAAAAAAAAACTCACCCAAAGCTAAACACGCTGTACTTTTTGATCCACTTTCAGTTGCTAATTAAAGATACTGTTTGTTTGGCGGGTCTAGCTGACTAAGTGACAACCAAAGGGAGTGCAGACTGCAGGGACTTCGAACTGTCTCCTAGAATATGTGTAATGTCTAGACAAGTCGGCTGTAGAATAAAATATACCGGCACAGTGCCGACGTAGTGCGTTCTGGTTCAGTTTTAGACTTTTTTTTTTCATATTTTGAGCCTTATGCACAAACAGAATGTATCTTCTAAAAGTTATATGTATATTTCTTCGTTCAAATTATGTTATCTACTAACAATTTAAATCAGATTCGATAGAAAACAATTACTTTTTTTTTTCAAATTATTTTTTGAAAATTTCCATTTTTAGCATATATTTTCCAACTTTGAGCCTCATGCGCGAACCGAAGGAGTCAACTTAGATTTTTTTTTAATTATTTTTCCCAAATTTTGGATACCAAACCACAATTTTTGAGAGGTAATGCGATTTCGAACTAAAAAAAAATCGATATTTTCGAAATTTGACATTGTAGGCGATTTTAGCCCAATTTAAGGCTGATGTGCAAACTAATGATCGTATGTAAAAGCTATAAAATACTTTTTTAGATTAAAAATGCACAAAATATTTACAGCTTATGGCAGTTGCATTATAAAAAGTTACAATTTTTTTTTCTTTTTTCCTTTTGAAAATTTCCATTTTTAACATATTTTTTCAAACTTTGAGCCTCATGCGCGAACCGAAGACGTCAACTTAGAATTTTTTTCTTATTTTTCCCAAGTTGTGGACACTAAACCACAACTTTTGAGAGGTAATGCGATTTCGAAATAAAAAAATCGATTTTTTCGACTCACCCTAGTATGCATCCGCAATCGATTTCACACTTTTTTAGAGTGACTTTTTCGCTCTTTTGAATTAAGAATGTAGGACAGTTACTAAGAATGTGTAACATGTTCGGCATATTGGAGCTGGTTAACGGCATAAGATACATTTATGGGTGAACCTGGTATGTCCAATGTGAAGTCATGTTATTAAAACTTGTATTGTTCTCTTTTGGTAAGCTGAAATGACCTGAAACCTTTCATCCAGATCTAGATAGAATGTACACTAAACTCTCATTTATACACGGCCTCATTTATACTCCTTTTTCACTCATACGACGATTTTAAATGGTCCCAGCACATTCCACAGCAAAATAATGATAGTATCATTCGTTTATGCGTTGCTCTAAAGATAAATATTTCACTTATACGCCGAATTTTATGTAAAATTTAAAAAAAAGGCTTTTTTTTTCACTTTCCTTTTTAATCTTTCGCCTTTATTATTCATGGAAGGCATTTTTCCCGCATGAAACTCGGAGCGGGACAATTACCTATTATGGATCGTTTTAAAGGGAACAGTTTGCAATTAGGTATGCTACAATTTTTGCTTTCTCTTTATCAATGTAGTTACGTTACAGTAATTGCCAAACCGTACTAATATGTCCCTTTTCTATAGAAATATTCTTAGTCATTCTCTCATTAGAGCCTATGTTACGTTTCAGTCCTTTAAATAGGCTTGTTCGCTTATACGTCTCTCTCACTTATGCTCCTCTTTCTGTTGGTCCCTTGGGCCGGTGCATAAGTGAGAGTTCACTGTAATTTATTTTGAGTTTCTTTATTCCAAGCCCGCTGCTTATGGGTGTTAATACATTCACAAATGGAATTTTTAATATCGTTGAAAGGAACAGGATTATCGACCAGGACGTTTGCAGCTTTAGCAGCTGCAGCACTTTTGGTCGCCATTCTGAAGAAAAGTATGCAAACAGCTCGTTAAGCGAAAATTCTATTCTCTATTCGTAATTTTAACAAAAATTGAAACATTATAATATTCCACAAGCATTAATTCAATGGAATAATTTTTTGCATACAAAAAAATATTGTAGATTCCAAATATAATACAAAAGTAGGTAATATAACTAAATGAAAACAAATTAGAGAACTCGTGCAGATTTGGTTTATTTATTGGTCGGAAAATTTGTTTAGCGATTGTTTAAAAAAAGTATAAGAAAATATTGCTATTTAGTTGTAAAATCATGAAATAATGTATGAATTGTGCTAATTAATATTTCCTGCAATTCATTGCTTTTTTCCCTAAGGAAGTTTCGCTACTAAATTCTTGGATTATGTAAATGTGTAAATTGTATTATTAGAACTAGGAGTTAATAATTTATACAATACTCATTCCTTTCGTAAACCCCCTCCCCCCAAATTCATTTCTTTTTCCTTAACAAATACTGCTATTCAATTTCTAACACATGGCATTTAATCTAATATATGTTTATGTGACGTCCAGAAATCTTTGTTCTGTTCTTGACAGCGATTCAAAAGCGCTTTTCCAATGAAAAAGTGATTAATGACATGGAATTAATTAAAAACAACCTTCTGTATGCTTGCCATTTAAAGGGACTGACGCATTGAAACAGTGTTGCGTTCACTAAATATGATATAAAGAATCTAAATTAATCAAAAATGATTAATCAGTTTGATCCGCAAGTTTTTAATATGCATTTAATTACCCAATGTGTCAACATTTCAGCAATTTGGGAAAGACAGTTTGTAAAGTTACCTCTTCAACGCGAAGCATTAACGTACTTTTTACATATTTATAGCAGAGAAAAAAGTGATAAATTCTACAAACTTTATTGAATGCGTGTATAAGGTAGACCGACCACTGAATGAAAAATACGTAATGTTTTTGAGAAAGTAAGGGTTTTGAAATTTTTTGTAGATAAATTGGAAGTATTAACTTCCTTTTATACATTTTTAATGCGAGAAATCGTCTAGAAAATGCTGTGTTTTTCCACTGTTTGGGGCGTTCATTCATTGCTTTTTTTTAATCTCAAATTTAACTAACATTTTATTAGTTTTAATTCATTAAATTTAAGTGCCACTACTCTAGAATTGGTGGGAATTTACTTTCCAAGAATTCATAAACCTCAAGAACAAAATATGTTTGTCCTCAACAAAAACCTATCATATTGAGGGGAATGTCGCACTTGATTTAAGTTTTGGTCGATAATTGTAGGAGAATAAGTAAGAAAAAATAAACCTTTATTCTATAACATATTATTCAGTAGGGCAGCATATACACTGCTCGACATTGAAAATGCAACACCAAGAAGGAGGTCAGAAATTGATGAAATTTGGTAAGAAGACAGAGACAGCATGGAACAATAAGTGTTAAGTGATATTTATTTCAAAATAAATAAGCAAAATTTAGAGCGAGGACGGCGTCGGCTCAGTAAGAAGTAGGACCACCACGGACAGCGATGCACGAAGAAACACGTCTAGGCATGGAGTCAATAAGCCTGCGGATGGTGTCCTGAGGGATGGCACTCCATTCCCTTTCAACCATTTGCTACAGTTCGTCCTCTGAACGAGGCAGTGACAGGTTCTGCAAAAGGCGTCCAATCACGTCCCACACATGTTCGATTGGTGACAAGTCAGGAGAGTATGGTGGCCAGGAAACCATCTGTACACCTCGTAGAGCATGTTGGCTGATTCGAGCACTGTGAGACCGGGCGTTATCCTGTTGAAAAATTGCACTTGGCAGACCCTGAAGGTAGGGGATTGCCACCGGCCGCAGTACATTATCTACATATAGTTGGGCCGTCATAGTGCCCCGAATACGAACTAGAGGTGATACGGAATTGTATGCAATAGCGCCCCAAACCATTATGCCACGTTGTCGCGCTGTGGGGCGTTCCACAGTTACTGCCGGATTCGATCTTTCTCCACGTCGACGCCACACACGTATGCGATGACTATCGCTGGACAAACAGAAGCGGGATTCATCTGAGAACACTACGGTTTGCCATTCTGCCATCCACGTCGCTCTGGTCCGGCACCATACCATTCCAAACGTTGGAGTCTGTGCTGTGAGGTCAATGGCAGTCTTCTTAGCGGGCGCCGTGATTGCAGGCCACGTGCAACCAGTCGACGGGAAATGGTTCTGGTCGACACAGGAACATCCAGGGTACCTTGCACGTGCTGCAGAATCGACGTACAAGTGACTTGCGGGACCGCCACAGCTTGTCTGTGAATCCGTCGATCTAAGCGGTCTGACGTCACTCTGGCTGCACCTGCACCCCTCAATGTGGCTATATTTTCTCTTTCCAACCATCTCCGACACAGCCGATGCACAGTGCTTGCATCCATGTGGGTATCAGCTGCAATTTGACGTATGGACCAACCTCCCCTTCTCAGTCCGATCACCATACCCCTTGTAAAGTCGTCTATATGCTGGAAGTGTCTTCGTTGAGGACGGCGTGGCATTTCCTCCTATCACACGTATCCTTCGAGACAAAAACCAAATTTCTCCGATAATTAGTCTGGCAGAAAAACCAACATGAACATAGCCCACTTTTCAACTTCATTCTCTTATATCTTACTTCACGTGCGTCGGAGAGCTGCGCATTTCATATCATTTGCATAACTCAGTGACGTGCGTCTACGGTAAAATTTGCATGAATTTCTGACCACTCCTTCTTGGTGTTGCATTTTCAATGTCGAGCAATGTAAGTATGTTTTTGACGAATCATTTCAAGTTCAATTAGCTACATTAAAGTCCAGTTGTATAATAAACTGATATAGTCAGAGTATACACAGACATGAATTTCTGATACCATATTTACTTTTATCTATGTAGACAGGCCAGTCATTTCAAGTTTTTCCGGGGGGGGGGGGGCGCAAAGGGTGAAAGCACAATACAATTTCACCAGAAAACAAAAACCGCTCATACCCATACATAAATACATTGATTTCTCAAAGCAAGGGGGGGGGGGGCAATTGAACAAACCCCTGCCCCCTTAAATGACGGGCCTGTATTTAGATTTGTATATAGCGTTGTGCATTCATTCTCATGAATAAAAATTGTCTCATTATTATCTTTCTTTTACAGCAATTTTGCAAAGAATATGCACAATGTGCAATATCACAAGTAATATGCAACGTAACTGAAAATAAACCTTTTTAAAAAATACATCCGGAACTTGCTTTATCTCAACAGGCAACACACATTTCATCTAAATAATCAACAAGCTCTCTCTCTCAAAAAAAGCATTATCTCCAAAACTTACGTTATAGCGAAGAAAAATAAAAACCATTATGACAGAAAATTTTCAAAACTTTCTTCCAGATTTAGAAACTGCTAATGACTTTCGAAGACATAATTTCTGCTACAGAAGCCCTGTCGTATTATATTATGCGAGAAAACGCGGAAGATTCTGTTCTTTCGTTCTAAAAGGAAAGCTCTGAAGTAATTTCCCTCGGTGAATAAGTAAAATGCAAATTCAACGTCGTCTGTTTTTCATACTCTAGCATGTGAGACGTCAAAAAGTCCCTTAAGGGACCTCCGGAGTTTGATTTTCACTTTTTTTTTCTCTCATTGGAAGTTACGAATTAACGTAGGATCTTCACTTCGTGATTATATTTCTACGCTTTCAACATTTATGTTACACAATATTTATTAATTGTATACGTTGCGAGTGATTTTTCTTTCTCTGATTTAGTATACCTGCTTAATGTATAATTAGTTGATATTACAATCAGCACTAGAACCACCAAGGGAATTAGGGATAGAAATTTCGAGTAAATTATGTTTCAAACTCAAGACTTTTCGAAAATCGTTTCAATTTGAAAGTAACTCGGTTGTCCAGTCTATCTGCAACAAATACATTTTTTTACTTAGACATTAATATTTTAGGGTGAAATTCTGAAAAAGAGACAACGATTGCTCTTAATGCTGTTTTGACACAGTCGCTCCTCTGTATCTTTTACACGCACACACAAACACACACGCAGACACGCACACCGCTACCGCGAAGGGTTTTTTGAAGGTCACCCCCTTGAAACTTTAGTTTAACACATACTGCCAACGGGGATGTTTACTTCAGTCAAAACTACTACTTTCAACCACTAATATTGAAAAAAAAAAAAAAAAACATGGGGCAAGAAAATACGGGAATGTGGGACCAAGTAAAATATAAAAATATTTTCAATTTGCAGGGCCACCTATCCAGCAATATTTTAACTATGTTCCTAGACATATAGTTGATTCCTGTCAAAAAAAAGTAGCTCCAAAGATCAACGAAAAAAATATATTAGCCATTTTCAGAATTTGATACCTTTATTGGAAAATTCTTACACCGGTATTCTCCACGCCGTTTTAACCGACGCTTAAGTATTAAGCGATGCTTAACACGAGGCTGTAAAATAAGCGTATTCTCCACTCCGGCTTGGCGAATAAATGTGTCACAACAAGCCCTTTTTTCAAGCTTCACTTGTGCCCCCGACTTCGGCGATTTAAGCTCGGGTTAAGCATAGATTTTCTTCCCATCATCCCTCTCTCGTAAACAAACATGGACACCATTTGTTTGGATCATGTAGAACATTTTGATTTTGTCGATTTGGAGGTACTAGAGAACAGTGAAAGACGCACGCCATAGTTCTGGGAAGGAAATAATGATCTATAGTCGGGGCAAACCTAACCTAGAGCCGCTATATAAGGGCCTTAACCTAACCTGGAATCATTATAGAAACTTCGGGAGCCGTATCACACCATTTCCTAACATTTTTAATGTACCACATCCCTACTCCTTCTCTGATTTGCCGTAATTGGCTTTTATTCGCTCAACCTCGGGAAGTATTACATGCAATGAGAAACACGAACATTTTTGTTATTTTCTGGATGTGACAATTTTTTTTGCGCTTTTGATATCCAAATAGAAACAAAGTGCTGGACATAAGATTTCAAAGTTGAAATTTTTACACATCAAATAAGAAGCTATGAACACTAATCCAGTGACTTTCCGTTACGGATACGCGATGTGAATCATTTTAAATCTTAGGGATTGGTTTTCATTTTATTCGATTCCGCAAATCACTTGATTTGCGATACTATATATTATTTTGTCGTTTTAATGAAGATTTAAACGAAGCTAGCCATTGAACAAAACAAGACTCAGAATCAGTTAAAATGAAAAATACAGCAAATAAAGCTGTAAAATAGCGTAAAAAATTGATCCGTCAAGTAAATATACAGAAATAGATTTGAATGCCAAGTTGTAAAATAATCGCCAACAAATTAACTTTTAATATTGTCTTTATTTATTACTAGCGGTACCCGCACGGCTTTGCCCGTGGTATAAAATTAAAAGTTCATTCGTAAAATAATTGATATATCAGAAAAAATGCTCTATTTTAGTTTTATTCAACTATAATTCCTTCAAAGTGATATAAAGATCTGATATGGACCCCACACTATTTAATTTTACGTGTAAATTTCTTAGTAGATGCCTTAAGTGCTAAAATAGTGCTTGGAGTGAGCAAGATAACAATTCAAACATTTGTAGCCCTAGTTTGCTACGAAACAATGCAAAAAAATATTTTACAATGATTAATCTCCTAAAGATCGTCGTTTTTAACATCATTCAGTGAATTTTTCGCAAAATATCGCCAACAGCGCCAAATTGAACCTAAATCAAAAAAAAAAAAAAAAAATTCGCCAATTTGGCGTCAAATATTTGGCGATCAAAAGCTTGGCGATATATCGCCAAGTGGTCGCGCCAATTCATATCACTTTTGTTAACCAATTCATATCACCTTGCATTGAAAACACTGATTTACCCGATAAATGGGGTAAAAAAACCCTTAGAACATTCGAATGCAACCCCAAGGGAGATGGACAAAAATAAGCCAAAAGAGAAAATAAGAACAGTTTTGTTGATAACAGAAACCAACAGAAATCTTACCAAAGTTTAAAAGAAGAAGAAAGTTTTCTTTCCCAGCTTAAAAAACAAAACAATACATTTTCCGAAACGAAACACTTTAAAAAAACGATGCAATATCGAAATTGATACGATATTTCGTTAATCTGTGCTTTAGGTACCCTTTTCTCGCTAAATGAACGATAGGCGCGCCAAGCGTGGTAACCCTAGCTATTTTGCGTAGTTGACTTTTTGAAAACGCGCCAAGCAGGGTCCCAAAGCATCTTCACCGGGAAAAAGACAGGGTTGCCAGAGAATTGGGACAAAAAATACTATACCTCCTCTAAAAAAAATATTACAAAATACTACTGTTTCCAAACGTTGCCAAAATCAATGTTGCTGAAATGCGAAATCTATGAAAATGAAAAAAAAAAAATCCGCCAAATCTTTTAATTAAGTCATTAGTATATTGGAAACAGGGTTGCCAGAAAAATACTACGCTCCTTATTTGGGCCGAAAAAATACTACCGTAGAATCAAAAATACTACGTCTGGCAACCCTGGAAAAAGAACGAAACAAAAATAAGTATGAACACGTAACCATAGTAACAACACGAAAAGTTGATTTCCGTTGATAAAATAATTCTTTTCATCTCTCTTTTCAAACAAATTTTATTATCGAGCTGAACCATTTTAGAATCGTTTGGCTTGCTTTACTGAAGGTAAGCCTTGAATTTCGGGATTCTAAAAACAATTGTTACAGCTCTCCTGATGATCGTAGAAACTTCGAAAAAACTTCATTTTGTGCAGAAAATTCCAAGCTTTCGAATGACATAAGACTTGAAAATGTGTGTGAAATATTTCTTCCCTATTTTATCGAATTTCCGCTAAGAATTCGAATAGAAAAAGAACGAAATGGAATTTTCGAAAAATCGCTTCGAGGTGCAAAACTACATGCTACAAACTAATTTTGTGCCAAGTGGCATGAAAATCGACCGAACGGTTTTGGCGCTACGCGCGTAACAGACAGACAGAAGGACAGACAGAACCACCTTCAGCTTTATTATTAGTAGAGATTTGAACTTTCTTTCGCAGCGGAGATAACACAAGGGTTACCGTAAATCTTAGATGGCTCAATTGTTTGTCGCCAAGCGAAAATTTTACTGGTCAGAAGATAATGTGACGTAAAATTAAGCTTGTAATTTTTTTTCTTAAAAACACGAAATATTATGTTTTAATTGAATGTTTATGACTTGGAAGTACGGTGGAGAGTATAATTACTATGCTCAGCCCCTTAATGCTAGACACCACATAGTGCAATCACTCAATTATACGTTTATATTTTTCGTAATCACTCGTATAAGGCTCAGTAATACTTCTAATTCGATAGCTGTAAAGTTGCTCTTTTGAGTCATTTTATTTTTTATTTTACGAAAGATTCAAATAGCAGAGGAAAAATACCGAAGCACGTTTCGCACAAAATGAACAAAGAAAATCAAGCGGTTAAGGATGCAGTTAACAAATAGAAAATGTCACGTAAGTCATTCTAGCCAATGGCGATTGTCGTTTCATTTCGACTTCAATTAACACTCCGCTCTCTTAAGCGGCTCTTGAAGCATCTTGGAGAATACGCAAAATGTTTAATCCGAGTTTTAGCTTAACAGCGGATTTGGATAACTCGAGTGTTATCTCCGCTTTGAGATGGCATTAAGAATATGGCCGTTAGTTTTTTAAAAAATATATTTCTTGTTATACACTGCTCAGTCGCTTATTTTTCGGTAATAATTATTTTTTCCGTTTATTTACGCCTTCATTTGATGAAAATTACTGTTAATCGTCGAATTGAAAAAAAAAATATAGCAAAAATATTTGTTTTTCGCTTTGCCCAATGATTTTTTAAGCTGAAAAAATTCCGCAATTTTTTTAAGTTCAAAATAACAGCCAAAGATGAAAAATATTTTTTCGAAAGTTTTATTACAAAATATAAAATTCTTTCCTTATGTAAAGCAATTTTTAGAACAAATTCCCATTTGTTCCTTTTGAAGTAGGTAAGTAAATTTAACCATTTCACTTTGCCCCACATTCCTCTACTTTCATTTTCTTCCAACAGTTAATTTTTTACTAATATTTAAAATGTCTGATCTCTAAACCAAAGCGAGGTCTCGTATGACGTCATAAATTTAGAAACTGGCATAAATTCGGGCCGACGCGTCAGTCAAGTCCCCCCCCCCTAGATATCTAGTAACCCTAGCTCAGTAGCAATAAAAAATCCAATCCAAAATACTGGCTCGTCTATACACTGAAGTGACAAAAGTCATGGGATACCTCTTAATATCGTGTCGGCCCTCCTTTTGCCCGGCGAAGTGCAACAACTCGACGTGGCATGGACTCAACAAGTCGTTGGAAGTCTTCTGCAGGAATATTGAGCCATGCTGTCTCGATAGACGTCCATAATTGTGAAAGCGTTGATGGGGCAGGATTTTGGGCACGAACAGACCTCTCGATGGTGTCCCATAAATGCTCAATGGGATTCATGTCGGGCGATCTAGGTGGCCAAATCATTCGTTGGAATTGTCCAGAATTTTCTTCAAACCAATTGCGAACAGTTGTGGCCCGGTGACATGGCGCATTGTCATCCATAAAAATCCCATCGTTGTTTGGGTACATGAAGTCCATGAATGGCTGCAAGTGATCTCCAAGTAGCTGCACATAAGCATTTCCAGTCAATGTTCGGTCCAGTCGCACTAGAGGACCAAGTCCATGCCATGAAAAAACAGCCCACACCATTACGGAGCCACCACCAGCTTGAACAGTGCCTTGCTGACAGTTTGGGTCCATGGCTTCGTGGGGTCTGCGCCACACTCGAACCCTACCATCGGCTCTTACCAGCTGAAATCGTGACTCATCGGACCAGGCCACGGTTTTCCATTCATCTAGGGACCAACCGATATGCTCACGTGCCCACGAGAGTCGCTGCAAGCGATGTCGTTCTGTCAGTAAAGGCACTCGAGTCGGTCTTCTGCTGGAATAGCCCAAGAAATCCAAATTTCTCCGCACAGTTCTAGCAGACACGTCCATTGTACGTCCCACATTGATTTCTACGGTGATTTGACGCAGTGTTGCTTGTCTGTTAGAATTTACGACTCTTTGCAGACGTCGCCGGTCTCGATCTTTAAGTGCAGGCGGTCGACCACTGCGCTGTCCATGGTGGGATGTTATGCCTGAAATTTCATATTCTCGGCACACTCTTGACACAGTGGATCTGGGAATGTTGAATTCTCTAACGATTTCCGAAATGGCATGACCCATGCGTCTAGCTCCAACTAACATTCCGCGTTCAAAGTCTGTTAATTCACGTCGTGCGGTCATCATCACGTTAAAACCTCTTCACATGAATAACTTGAACAGAAATGAAAGCTCTGTAAAAGCACTGCGCATTTATACCTGTTCTATGCGATGCTACTGCCATCTGAAAATTTGCATATTGCTATCCCATGACTTTTGTCACTTCAGTGTATAGTTACTTTGCCAACTTGTTAACTAGTGACGTGACCAGCAAAAAGAAATAGTTACTAATCGTCTTTAAAGATAATTTTTAACACACTTTTATTAGTTTCACTTGAGGGTCTGTATGTAACTCTGAATAAGAGGTAAAATTCACGTTCTTTCCAAATATATTTAATATATTTGGAAAGTAATATATTTAACACTATTATAAATACTATATGGCTAAACTATATTACATGTTAATGTACGAGTAAGCTAAGTGTTTCAGTTGTGTGTAAAATAAAATGTTGTGTTTTTAATTCACGTTCCTTCCAAATATATTTAATACTATTATAAATACTAAATGCTAAACTATATTACATGTTAATGTACGAGTAAGCTAAGTGTTTCAGTTGTGTGTAAAATAAAATGTTGTGTTTTTAATTCACGTTCCTTCCAAATATATTTAATACTATTATAAATACTAAATGCTAAACTATATTACATGTTAATGTACGAGTAAGCTAAGTGTTTCTGTTGTGTGTACGTACCTCTGAATAAAAGATAAAATTCATGTTCTTTGCAAATATAAAATTAATATATTTAATATTAAAGGCTAAACTAAACTGTATTATGTAAAATATATTATTTATATTACATGTTGATGCATCTGATGATATCACATGTTACAAGTGCATCTAAAAACGTATTTTTCATTTTTTTAAAAACGAATTTAAAGATTATTTAAGAAAGAAAATGAATCAAACTCAAAAAGAAAAGTAATTTACCCAATTCGATCGTAGTCTTTTACGGGGAAAAATGAAAAAGGGAAAAAACCCAGTTCTAATACGGCAGCCTATATTTTTATAGGGACTAATATGAGCAGAACTTCTCTAGTTAGTAGGTAAATTCTGTCTGCAATAGTGCCTGCCGTGAAGTTGAAAAATCATTCAATTCTACTCAAACTACAAAAGGTGCAATAGACTTGCAACTCGGTTATTCCATCCAAGGATTGCAGTTTCGTGCTTCTTGACACACGTCAATCTGGAATATTAGCCCATTTATGCCCAGTAGCCTAAAAACGGAACGCTTGTCAGCTACTGCATACAAAAACCTGTAATGGGTACATCATTTTACTCTGAAGCTGTTTTTCACAAGTGAAATAGTCCTTCTTCTTGAGAAAACCAGTTAGAGCAACTAGTTGGACATCAGAGTTTACTTATTGACAGCTATTTTCAGATAAATCAGTCAAGCAACGATCCAGCATGGGTAGCCACAAGATATCTCTATCTCTTCTCTTCTCTTTATCTTCTCTATCTCTTCTCTATCTTCTCTACTAATAATAAAGCTGAAGGTGGTTCTGTCTGTCCTTCTTTCTGTCTGTCTGTTACGCGCGTAGCGCCAAAACCGTTCGGTCGATTTTCATGCCACTTGGCACAAAGTTAGTTTGTAGCATGTAGTTTTGCACCTCGAAGCGATTTTTCGAAAATTCCATTTCGTTCTTTTTCTATTCGAATTCTTAGCGGAAATTCGATAAAATAGGGAAGAAATATTTCACACACATTTTCAAGTCTTATGTCATTCGAAAGCTTGGAATTTTCTGCACAAAATGAAGTTTTTTCGAAGTTTCTACGATCATCAGGAGAGCTGTAACAATTGTTTTTAGAATCCCGAAATTCAAGGCTTACCTTCAGTAAAGCAAGCCAAACGATTCTAAAATGGTTCAGCTCGATAATAAAATTTGTTTAAAAAGAGAGATGAAAAGAATTATTTTATCAACGGAAATCAACTTTTCATGTTGTTACTATGGTTACGTGTTCATACTTATTTTTGTTTCGTTCTTTTTCCAGGGTTGCCAGACGTAGTATTTTTGATTCTACGGTAGTATTTTTTCGGCCCAAATAAGGAGCGTAGTATTTTTCTGGCAACCCTGTTTCCAATATACTAATGACTTAATTAAAAGATTTGGCGGATTTTTTTTTTTTCATTTTCATAGATTTCGCATTTCAGCAACATTGATTTTGGCAACGTTTGGAAACAGTAGTATTTTGTAATATTTTTTTAGAGGAGGTATAGTATTTTTTGTTCCAATTCTCTGGCAACCCTGTCTTTTTCCCGGTAAGGATGCTTTGGGACCCTGCTTGGCGCGTTTTCAAAAAGTCAACTACGCAAAATAGCTAGGGTTACCACGCTTGGCGCGCCTATCGTTCATTTAGCGAGAAAAGGGTACCTAAAGCACAGATTAACGAAATATTGTATCAATTTCGATATTGCATCGTTTTTTTAAAGTGTTTCGTTTCGGAAAATGTATTGTTTTGTTTTTTAAGCTGGGAAAGAAAACTTTCTTCTTCTTTTAAACTTTGGTAAGATTTCTGTTGGTTTCTGTTATCAACAAAACTGTTCTTATTTTCTCTTTTGGCTTATTTTTGTCCATCTCCGTTGGGGTTGCATTCGAATGTTCTAAGGGGGTGTCTTACCCCATTTATCGGGTAAATCAGTGTTTTCAATGCAAGGTGATATGAATTGGTTAACAAAAGTGATATGAATTGGCGCGACCACTTGGCGATATATCGCCAAGCTTTTGATCGCCAAATATTTGACGCCAAATTGGCGATTTTTTTTTTTTTTTATTTAGGTTCAATTTGGCGCTGTTGGCGATATTTTGCGAAAAATCCACTGAATGATGTTAAAAACGACGATCTTTAGGAGATTAATCATTGTAAAATATTTTTTTGCATTGTTTCGTAGCAAACTAGGGCTACAAATGTTTGAATTGTTATCTTGCTCACTCCAAGCACTATTTTAGCACTTAAGGCATCTACTAAGAAATTTACACGTAAAATTAAGTAGTGTGGGGTCCATATCAGATCTTTATATCACTTTGAAGGAATTATAGTTGAATAAAACTAAAATAGAGCATTTTTTCTGATATATCAATTATTTTACAAATGAACTTTTAATTTTATACCACGGGCAAAGCCGTGCGGGTACCGCTAGTACTAATAATAAAGCTAAAGGTTTGTCTTTCTTTCTATCTTTCTTTCTTTCTGTCTGTCTGTCTGTATGTTACGCGCGTAGCGCCAAAACCGTTCGGTCGATTTTCATGCCACTTGGCACAAAATTAGTTTGTAGCATGTACTTTTGCACCTCGAAGCGATTTTTTGAAAATTCCATTTCGTTCTTTTTCTATTCGAATTCTTAGTGGAAATTCGATAAAATACTGAAGAAATATTTCCTACACATTTTCAAGTCTTATGTCATTCGAAAGCTTGAATCTTTCTGCACAAAAATGTCAGTTTGAAGTTTCTACGAGCATTAGAAGAGCTGTAATAATTGTTCTTAGAATCCCGGAAATTCAAGGCTTACCTGCAGCAAAGCAAGCCAAACGATTCTAAAATAGTTCAGCTCGAGAATAAAATTTGTTTGAAAAGAGAGATGAAATGAATTATTTTATCAACGGAAATCAACTTTTCATGTTGTTACCATGGTTACGTTTTTATTTCGTTTATTTGTTTCGTTCTTTTTCTCTTAAAAATGTATTTGTTTTTGTAGCAATCCAAACTCCAAGCCTTATTAGTCGAATGAAATATAATAAAATCGTGATAAGATGGCACCTGTCAATCAAATGAGAAATCGAGTCCTTTCTTTAAAATAGATAGAGAAGGAAGAAACTGACGCGTACCATTTTTGTGAGTTTGGAGATATTTTGGCGATCTGACGAGTTGTGTAGAAGAGGGAAACATTGTTCAACCAAATGAAGTCAAAAAAGCATGGCTACCTGCGATCTTAAGCGGCTAGCCAGACGCGGCGGAGATCAAAGGAAATTTCGTACAAGGCGAAGTTACCGTTGTCGCCGCTTGTGGCGCTGATCTCCTAGGGTTGGTTTTCGTGCATTTCCATTCATGTTCCATTATAACAATCTAGATTTCGCTTTGCTTTTCAGAGAAAACCGCGTTATTTCTTTCGAGTGATTTTTCTATTTATGCATTATTCATCGAAACACATCCCACGATACTCGATTGCACATTAATTTCATGTGTTCTTTTTTTTTTTTTTCTGAATGTTGTTTTAGAGTGTCTTTTGCAAAGTATTGACGAAAATCATTTTCATTCTTTTCGCAGGCACTTTTTTTTGTATTTTAGTTTGCAATTTAATTCACAACTGGTACTGGCGCTATAAGAACGCTGGTGTGCTCATTGTCTTCACTTAAAAATAATCTGAATCTCTGAAAAGTTTAAATTCATTCATATATTCATTATATTATTTTATTTTATTAAACTTTTTTTTTTAATTTTTTCTTTATTTATTTTTTGAGATTCGTTAATTTTCTGTCAAATACAAAATTTTAATAGGAAAGCAATTTGAATTGATTGGGGGGGGGGGGGATGAATTACTTGGCTGAGCTGCGCATGCTAAGATCTCAATATCTGTCCTTCTTCTTTCTTTTATTTTTCCTTCGTTCTCGGGCTATTTTCGTGGCACAAGATTTTTCATTGATGATTATTGCTTTCATTTTTGTATTGCATGATTATTTGAATATGTTTCACCCTAAAAAAAATAATAAATAAATAAAAAAAACTAAAATAAAATTTTCCTAAACATATGAGTAATTAAAATACAGAAGCGCCGAAGAAAACGTAAAAGTTCAATTAAAATGCAGTTAGATGCAGGCCCGTCCTTCCGAATTGGGGGAGGGGGGTCAATTAAAATACAGTTTTGTATTTTAATTGACCCCCTCCCCCGAATGGGGGGAATTCCGAATTGGGGGAGGGGGTCAGAGGGGGTCAATTAAAATACAGTTTTGTATTTTAATTGACCCCCTCCCCCGAATGGGGGGGAATTCCGAATTGGGGGAGGGGGGTCAGAGGGGAGTCAATTAAAATACAGTTTTGTATTTTAATTGACCCCCCTCCCCCGAATGGGGGGAATTCGGAATTGGGGGAGGGGGGTCAGAGAGGGTCAATTAAAAAACAGTTTTGTATTTTAATTACCCCCCTCCCCCGAATGGGGGGGGAATTCCGAATTGAAGGAGGGGTCAGAGGGGGTCAATTAAAATACACTTTTGTATTTTAATTGACCCCCCTCCCCCGAATGGGGGGATTCCGAATTGGGGGAGGGGGTCAGAGGGGGGTCAATTAAAACACAGTTTTGTATTTTAATTGACCCCCCTCCCCCGAATTGGGGGGGAATTCCGAATTGGGGGAGGGGGTCAGAGGGGGGTCAATTAAAATACAGTTTTGTATTTTAATTGACCCCCTCCCCCGAATGGGGGGGATTCGGAATTGGGGGAGGGGGTCAGAGGGGGTCAATTAAAATACAGTTTTGTATTTTAATTGACCCCCCTCCCCGAATGGGGGGGAATTCCGAATTGGGGGAGGGGGATCAGAGGGGGTCAATTAAAATACAGTTTTGTATTTTAATTGACCCCCTCCCCCGAATGGGGGGAATTCGGAATTGGGGGAGGGGGTCAGAGGGGGGTCAATTAAAATACAGTTTTGTATTTTAATTACCTCCCTCCCCCGAATGGGGGGAAATTCCGAATTGGGGGGAAGGGGGTCAATTAAAATAGTTTTCTATTTTAATTGACCCCCTCCCCCGAATGGGGGGATTCCGAATTGGCGGTGAGGGGTCTGAGGGGGGTCAATTAAAATACACTTTTGTATTTTAATTGACTCCCCTCCCCCGAATGGGGGAATTCCGAATTGGGGAGGGGGTCAGAGGGGGTCAATTAAAATACAGTTTTGTATTTTAATTGACCCCCCTCCCCCGAATGGGGGAATTCGGAATTGGGGAGGGGGTCAGAGGGGGGTCAATTAAAATACAGTTCTGTATTTTAATTGACCTCCCTCCCTCGAATTCGGGAAATTCCGAATTGGGGGAGGGGGGTCAATTAAAATACAATTCTGTATTTTAATTGACCCCCCTCTGACCCCCTCCCCAATTCGGAATTCCCCCATTCGGGGGAGGGGGGTCAATTAAAATACAAAACTGTATTTTAATTGACCCCTCCTCTGACCCCCTCCCCCAATTCGGAATTCCCCCCCCATTCGGGGGAGGGGGTCAATTAAAATACAAAACTGTATTTTAATTGACCCCCTCTGACCCCCTCCCCAATTCGGAATTCCCCCATTCGGGGGAGGGGGTCAATTAAAATACAAAACTGTATTTTAATTGACCCCCCTCTGACCCCCTCCCCCAATTCGGAATTCCCTCCATTCGGGGGAGGGGGTCAAATAAAATACAATTTTGTATTTTAATTGACCCCCTCCCGAATTGGGACGGCCCTTCCGCAATTCGGGGAGGGTCAATTAAATCACCCCCCTGTGGGGGACTGTATCGTGGTTCATTTGAAAATACACCCAGACTGTATTTTAATTGACCCCCCTCTGACCCCCTCCCCAATTCGGAATTTCCCCCCATTCGGGGAGGGGGGTCAATTAAAATACAAAACTGTATTTTAATTGACCCCCCTCTGACCCCCCTCCCCCAATTCGGAATTCCCCCCATTCGGGGGAGGGGGGTCAATTAAAATACAAAACTGTATTTTAATTGACCCCCCTCTGACCCCCCTCCCCCAATTCGAATTTCCCCCCATTCGGGGGAGGGGGTCAATTGAAATACAAAACTGTATTTTAATTGACTCCCCTCTGACCCCCTCCCCCAATTCCGACTTCCCCCCCATTCGGAGAGGGGGGTCAATTAAAATACGAAACTGTATTTTAATTGACCCCCCCTCCCCCAATTCGGAAGGACGGGCCTGCATTTAGCTGCATTTTAATTGAACTTTTACGTTTTCTTCGGCGCTTCTATAAATGTAATTTTAGAAGAATCAGCTTTCCTTTTCGCAGAAAATTTAAGTTCTGCTTGTACGCTCTTTTTCGCCCGTCTGGCTAGCCGCTTAAGATCGCAGGTAGCCATGAAAAAAGAAACAACATGATAGTAAATCATTCTAAATTTATCGTCTGGCAAAGACAAAGCATATTTTATTTCCTTTTTTTTAATTTTCAATATAAATTGCAGTAAATGGCTTGAGTGAACGAGTTTGGCTTTTAATTTATCATTTGCTGGTTGATGTTTGTCGATGTTTATTGTTTTTATTATCATGGTGAAGAATAATGCACGAAATTTCTATTATTTTGTTTTTGAAGTTAGGAAAGAAAACTTTCTTCTTCTTTTAAACTTTGGTAAGATTTCTGTTGGTTTCTGTGAGCAGCAAAATTGCTCTTATTTTCTCTTTTGGCTTATTTTTGTACACCTCCCCTTGGGGTTGCATTCGAATTTTCCCAAGGGGGTTTTCCCCCTTTCATGGGATAAATCAGTGTTAATTTCAATGCAGACAAAAGTGATATGAATTGGCGCGACCACTTGGCGAAATATCACCAAGCTTTTAGTCGCCAAGTGTTTGACGCCAATTTGGCGACATATCGCCAATTTGGCGACAAATTTGGCGAAAAAAATTATTTTTTTTATTTGGGTTCAATTTGGCGCTATTGACGATATTTTGCGAAAAATCCACTGAATGATGTTAAAATCGACGATATTTAAGAGATTAATCGTTGTGAAACATTTTTTTGCATTGTTTCGTGGCAAACTAGGGATGTAAATGTTTGAATTGTTATCTTGCTCACTCCAAGCACTTTTTTAGCACTTAAGGCATCTACTAAGAAATTTACACGTAAAAGGAAGTAGTGTGGGGTCCATGCCAAATTTTTATATCATTCTTTGAAAGAATTATAGTTGAATTATAACTAAAATAGAGTATTTTTTCTGCTATATCAATTTTTTACAAATGAATTTTTAAGTTTATACCACGGGCAAAGCCGTGCGGGTACTGCTAGTACTAATAATAAAGCTGAAGGTTTGTCTGTCTCTCTTTCTTTCTGTCTGTTACGCGCGTAGCGCCAAAACCGTTCGGTGGTCGATTTTCATGCCACTTAGCACAAAATTAATTTGTAGCATGTAGTTTTGCACCTCGAAGCGATTTTTCGAAAATTCCATTTCGTTCTTTTTCTATTCGAATTCTTAGCGGAAATTCGATAAAATAGGGAAAAAATATTTCATACACATTTTCAAGTCTTATGTCATTCGAAAGCTTGAAATTTTCTGCACAAAATGAAGTTTTTTCGAAGTTTCTACGATCATCAGAAGAGCTGTAACAATTGTTTTTAGAATCCCGGAATTCAAGGCTTACCTTCAGTAAAGCAAGCCAAACGATTCTAAAATGGTTTTGCTCGAGAATAAAATTTGTTTGAAAAGATAGATGAAATGAATTATTTTATGAACGGAAATCAACTTTTCATGTTGTTACCATGGTTACGTGTTCATACTTATTTTTGTTTCGTTATTTTTTTGTTATTATTTGTTTTGTTTCGTTATTTCGCGGTAACGTACGTAGTATGTGTTAAAATCTTATGAACAACGCGAAACTAGAATTGCTTTGAAATATAAATTAGTTGACAAACAGTTGATATTTAAATGGCTTTGATTAAGCTAGTACACAAATAAATACCAGAGAATAACAAAGATTATTTTTTAGTGTCAATCGTTTAAAATAGAGCCACTGTATAGACAGGCCGACGCATCAAGCTTAAGTTTCACCACTTTGGATCCAACTCATTTTCTTTTACGTTCGTTTTGCATTGTTGCGTACTTAGGGTTACCAGAGCAAAGTTTCGGGGCATTGCCAAGCTTTATTAAATTCACGTGAAAAGTTACCAAAAAGCGATAACTCGCCAGAAAAGATAAACTTCAAACACGCGCTGGATCCAAAGTGATCAAACTTAATCTTGATGCGTCGGTTCGTCTATATAGGGGCCTTAGTTTAAAATTTTAGACACGTTGATAGTTTCTTCCTTTTTTTTCAGTTTATTTTATGGAGCATTTACTTAAGAAAATTAGGTGAAGTTCCGTAATGGAAACATTGCTTTGTTTCATAAGTACACTTACACTAAAAAGAATAAAATAAAATAATTTTGGAAAAAAATAGAACCGACTTTAGTTGGAAATTGCTCTAAAAAGTAAAAAATATTTTTTTTCTTTGAACACCATCGAAACTACTTTTAAACGTAAGTTTTGAAGTCGGCGCAAAAACGATAGGTCAAATGATATTTAACCATTGAAAATTAAAAGCAGAATATTTGTACCATTACACGAATGTGTGGTAATGAATGAAATGTATGCGAATGCTTTTAAAGAACCTGGATCCATTAAAATAAAATGTATATAGTTGAATTATAGTTGCGTATGATTCTAGATACATTGTTTTTGCGCCGACTTCAAAACTTATGTTTAAAAGTAGTTTCGATGGTGTTGAAAGAAAAAAATTATTTTTTACTTTTTAAAGCAATTTCCAACTGAAGTCGGTTCTATTTTTTTCCAAAATTATTTTATTTGCTCTCTTTCTGCTTCTTAAGAGATTTTCTGTCTAAAACTCGGTTGCTACCTATCCCGGGGTGACGAGGGCATTCAAAATAGAAACTGCAGTCCTTGGATGGAATAACCGAGTTGTCGGTTTATTGCATGTTTCTGCCGAAGCCCAGGTTTAGGGGCGGTAAGTTACTGCTTTACACAAAAGGTGCTCTCGTAAAAGTGTACTCCATGACCACCGATGATACGGAAAAGGTGCACATCCGGATTGTAGGCTGAAATGGATGCATCTATTAGTTTGGGGGGGGGGGGGCAGGTTAAGCTTTTACCGCTGGCAAATTGGAATGAAATGATAGATTTCTTTTTTTTTTTTTTTTTGTTATTTCTATAGGAACTCTCCTTGAACTCTTTATTTTTAACGCATTGAGGTAAATAAATAAGGCCCTACACTGCAAACCATAAACCGTTGTTTTTACAGTATAATACTGGCAGCAAAGGTTCCAGTTCAACACTGTAAAGTTCACTATAACAAACTGTAAGGGCCCTGCTCCACACTGACGTAAAGCAGAAGAATAAAGCAGAAACGTAAAATGGATTACATAGTGTTCCTATGGAAAGTTCGCGAATTTTCGGTTTCTGCCTTCGGTTTCGGTTGCGTTTTACGCTGATGTGGAGCAGGGCCCTAAATCGACAATTTTACAGTTCATTACCGCAAAATTCGCTGTATTATGCTGTAAAAATAGCAGTATAAGGGCAATGCTCCACATCAGCGTAAAACGCGACCGAAACTGAAGGCAGAAACCGAAAATCCGGGTACTTTCCATAGGAGCACCATTGAATCCATTTTACGCTTCTGCCTAATTTTTCTGCTTTACGTCGATGTGGAGCATTAAATTGCGACCGAAACTGAAGGCAGAAACCGAAAATCCGGGTACTTTCCATAGGAACACCATTGAATCCATTTTACGCTTCTGCCTATTTTTTCTGCTTTACGTCGATGTGGAGCATGGCCCTTCATGCTCCACATCGACGTAAAGCAGAAAAATTAGGCAGAAGCGTAAAATGGATTCAATGGTGTTCCAATGGAAAGTACCCGGATTTTCGGTTTCTGCTTTCAGTTTCGGTCGCGTTTTACGCTGATGTAGAGCATGGCCCTAACACTTGAAGCAGAGTTTCCAGTTTAAAACTGTAAAATGCACAGTATTAAAGTGTAAAGTTAGCAATTTTTCAGTTTGTTAGTGTAAGGGCCCTGCTCCACATTGACGTAAAGCAGAAAAATAAAGCAGAAGCGTAAAATGGAGCAAATAGTGTTCCTGTGGAAAGTACCCGAATTTTCGGTTTCTGCCTTCAGTTTCGGTCGCGTTTTACGCTGATGTGGAGCAGGGCCCTAAAGCAGCAATTTTAATGTTAGTGTAAAGTAAGCAATTTTAGTCTATTGCTGCAAAATTAGCAGTATTTACAGCTTGTTACTATCAAGTTAGCTGCATTATATTGTAAAAACAACATTCTTTTTACTTCCTTTTACGTAGTAAAGGAAGTATTGTGATCGCGAAAAAAAAAATCACTCAAATTTAGTCTAAATTTTGATTTTGCTCACCCCCGAATGAATGTTCAGTAGATTTTTTCGACCTGTCAGCACGTGCATATGTACCTACCAACATATAAGCAGCCGAAAAATCCTTTCCAACCACCCCCGAGTTAATTACGACGAGTTTTCTCGTGACGTCTGTATGTACGTATGTGCGAATGTATGTGCGTATGTGGGTCGCATAACTCAAAAACTATGTGCCGTAGAAGCTTCTAGCTTGGTATGTAGACTCTGAGGATAGGCTAGTTGTGCACCTCCCCTTGTGATTGCATTTGAATGTTCCCAAGGGGTGTTTTTTTCTTTTTTTGGGGTAAATCAGTGTTAATTTCAATACAGACACGAGTGATATGAATTGGCGCAACCACTTGGCGATATGTCGGCAAGCTTTTGGTCACCAAGTGTTTGACGCCAACTTGGCGACATATCGCCTAGTTGGCGACAAATTTGGCGAAAAAATTATTTTTTGAATTTGGGTTCAACTTAGCGCTATTGGCGATATTTTGCGAAAAATTCACTGAGTGATATTAAAATCAGCAATAGTTAGAAAATTAACCATTGTAAAATATTTTTTGCATTATTTCGTGGCAGATTAGGGGAGTAAATATTTGAATTGTTACCTTGCTCACTCCAAGCACTTTTTTTAACAGTTAAGGCAACTACTAAGAAATTTACACGTAAAAGGAAGTAGCGTGGGGTCCAAAACAGATTTTTTTTTTACAGTATAGTGACATTAAAAAACGGGTACATCCGAATCACATTGCTATTTTCCCTTCTTCCCTGCTGAATTCATTAAAGTGGAATCGTCTTAATTTGAGCGTTTGATACCCTAGCAGCATAATCTCATCGGCCGATGATCGGCCATTCATCGAATCCTAATGAAATTCTCATCGGCCGATGATCGGATTCAATGAGTTCTCATCGAGAATTGCTCCAATATGTCTCATCGGCCAAACAGAATCCGAGCAGCAAAATCCGATGAGTTCTGCTGGAAATACGATGAGATTTGGAGCAATTTACGAGCAGTGCAGTCCCGTGCCGATGAATTTAAGATCAATGTTGGATGCTCGGCTTATTTTCATCGGGAAAGTTGATCGGGAGGATATCGCTTTCCGATGAAAAGTAGCTCATCGAAAACCGTGCTCGGATACTGATCGGAACGACGTCATCGTGCGCTACGGGATCAGTTTACGAGGAGTTCGATGATCGGCCGAGCAAAATCCGATGAGTTGATGCTACTTGGGATAATTTCCACGTTTCTTGTGAATAGAGACAGACAATATTAACGTTGAGGAAAACAAAACTTTTTGAGAAAAGGATCAAAATATAAAGATTATTACTGGAGTCTGAATTGTTTTTTTTTTTCAAATTTTTAAGCTATCAGTGTTAATTTTTCGTGTAAGACTTCATTAAGACACTGTATTGTCATCGATTCATCGCAGTAACAAGGAAAAAAATTAACTTTACTAGAGAAAAATCTCTTCATGCCAGAGCGGTCATTTCAAATTTTTCCAGGGGGGGGGGGCAAAGCGTATTTTCATCGGAAAATATCAAAAACCACGCCCACTTATTTGTAAATACATTGATTTCTCAAAGTCGGGGGGGGGGGGGCAATTGACCCCCCCCCCCCCGATCCCCCTAAATGACGGGCCTGCTTCATGCTGTGTTCAAAAAGTCGAATAGTAAAAATAAAACCTGTACTAATGATAAAGCTGAAGGTTTGTCTTTCTTTCTTTCCGTCTGTCTGTCTGTTAGCGTAGCACCAAAACCGTTCGGTCGATTTTCATGCCACTTCGCACAAAATTAGCCTGTAGCATGTAGTTTTGCACCACGAAGCGATTTTTCGAAAATTACATTTCGTTCTTTTTCTATTCGAATTCTTAGTGGAAATTCGATAAAATAGGGAAGAAATATTTCATACACAGTTTCAAGTCTTATGTCATTCGAAAGCTTGAAATTTTCTGCACAAAATGAAGTTTTTTCGAAGTTTCTGCGATCATCAGGAGAGCTGTAACAATTGTTTTTAGAATCCCGGAATTCAAGGCTTACCTTCAGTCAAGCAAGCCAAACGATTCTAAAATGTTTGGGCTCGAGAATAAAATTTGTTTGAAAAGAGAGATAAAATGAATTATTTTATCAACAGAAATCAACTTTTCATGTTGTTACCATGGTTACGTGTTCATACTATTTTTTTTTTCGTTCTTTTTCCAGCGTTGCCAGACGTAGTATTTTTGATATCACGGTAGTATTTTTTCGGCCCAAATAAGGAGCGTAGTATTTTTCTGTCAACCCTGTTTCCAATATACTAATGACTTGATTAAAAGATTTGGCGGATTTTTTTTTTTTTTTCATTTTCATAGATTTCGCATTTCAGCAATATTGATTTTGGCAACGTTTGGAAATAGTAGTAGGCGCGTCTATCGCCCATTAAGCGAGAAAGGGGTACCCAAAGCACAAAGATTAACCAAATATCGTATAAATTGCGACATTGCAACGTTCTTTTTAAAGTGTTTCATTTCGGAAAATGTATTGTTTTGCTTGAAAAGCTAGGAAAGGAAACTTTCTTCTTCTCTCAAATTTTGGTAAGATTTCTGTTGGTTTCTGTGAGCAACTAAACTGTTCTTATTTTCTCTTTTGGCTTATTTTTGTGCATCTCCCCTTGGGGTTTTATTTGAATGTTACAATGGGATGCTTTACCCCTTTTATGGAGTAAATCAGTGGTAATTTCAATGCAGATGAATTAGCGCGACCACTTGGCGATATATCGCCAAGTATTTGTCGCCAATTTGGCGATTTTTAAAAAAAAAATTTTAGTGGGTTCAATTTGGTGCTATTGGCGATATGTTGCCAAAAATCCATAGAATGATGTTAAAATCGGCGATATTTAGGAGATTAATCATTGTAAAACATTTTTTTTGCATTGTTTCGTGGCAAACTAGGGATATAAATGTCTGAATTGTTATCTTGCTCCCTCCAAGCACTATTTTATCACTTAAGGCAACTACTAAGAAATGTACACGTAAAAGGAAGTAGTGTAGGACCCATACCAAATTTTTATATCATACTTTGAAGGAATTGTAGTTGAATTATAACTAAAATAGAGTATTTTTTCTGCTATATCAATTATTTTACAAATGAACTTTTAATTTTATACCACGGGCAAAGCCGTGCGGGTACCGCTAGTAAAATAATATTTTAGCAATTTTTAAAGCAAACTTTGGCAATTAAATTTTAACTTTTTTGGATACATAAATAAATAATAAAATCAGATTCGCTGACATCAACCTCGTCTGCATCTTGAAACCATATAGTTCGCATTATCCAATAAACTTATCGTATAAAATGTGCTTATAGTAAACAAATACTTCGCTAGCCGTAGGCATTCTAAACTCTTCAACAGTCTTGAAAGTTATTTAAAACAACGCTTCATTTGTTTTAATTACATTTTCAATTCTCTCGCTTGGTTAAAATTATCATGCATATCCATGGCGAAGAATTTGTTAAAGTTTGACATTTAATCTTTGTTAAATATTTTTTAAATTAGCCAAACACTTATCTTATTTACAGTTTATAAACTGCTAGATTGCACATAATTAATTTTAAGACAGTCATGTAGATTTATAAGCTCTGGTATTTCATTATCTTCTGTACTATCAGTTCAATTAATTTTTAATAGCAGAGTGTATACATGTACATCGAGATGCATGTATTCAGTCTAAATACTTGTAAAGTGAGAAAATAGCTATATTTATTGCCAATTTTGTGTCACGGTTATATTTTACATGCTTTAATTCTCCGTTTGTTGAATGCGTTGAATTTTGTATTTTTAATACGCTTTTATTAGTTTCACATGTGGGTTTGTTTGTTTGTTTGTTTGCTTGTTTGTATGTATGTCTGTAAGTCTGTATGTATGTTTGTATGTATGTATGTATGTATGTATGTATGTATGTATGTATGTATGTATGTATGTATGTATGTATGTATGTATGTATGTATGTAACTCTGAATAAGAGATAAATGCACGTTCTTTACAAGTGTAAAATATATTTAATATTATTATTAACACTAAAGGCTAACCTATATTACGCGTTGATGTGCTTCAGTTGTTTGTAAGCAACTCTGAATAAAAGATAAAATTCACGTTATTTGCAAATATAAAAGTAATATATTTAATACTATTATTAATGCTAAAGGCTAAACTATATTACATGTTCATGTATCATAAGTGCATGTAAACTTAGCGGATACTTAATAGTTTTGAAAATAAAAGAGAAATTAGTTAGAGTATCATGAAATATAGTTTAACCTTTAGTATTAATGAGAGAGTTATTTTCAATGTGATGAACTCTAAAAGAGCATTTTTTAGTTTTTTTAAGCTATAATTTGATCATTTATTAGTTTAGTGTGAATTTACAGAAATTTAATGCAACTTCAATATCATTGGATTCAAAATTTTTGGACAACTAACCAATTTGATTCTAAAGGTGTTATTTTGATAAAGGGAAGATTTAAGACTTAACTCATGCATACTATTAAATCTGCAATGAACTGTTTCTTTGCTGAAAGAAAGATTTATCCTTATTGGAGATTTTATTTCATGTTTTTCTTGAATATAGGGTAAGTGCTCCAGTAGTCGGCCATTTAAGAGATATTTTGTTAATCTTGATTAACCTAGAGCTTCCAGTTATCAATGCAGCAGCAAAAACATCGTAAAACTTTAGAATGTACCTTTGTGATTCTCATTAACCAAGTTGTTTTAGAAATTTAAAAAAAAACATATAGATTAAAATCCAAGCTGTTATCAATACTAGTAAATGCTCCAGTAGTCGGCCACTGAAATACAGTGCTCGGCTACGTTGAACCCAGTAGTCGGTCATTTCGTTGTTGCCAATCTTATGAGATTTGAGTGAATTAATTTAAACAAAATTTAACGTGGAATATATATCTACTAGCTGCCAGGGCAGCTAGATTAGCTTCCTGCGGCATGTTGATGCATAACGTCCCCCCTCTCTAACTTTTACCTCATTCTGAAGTTATAATTATTTGATATAATTTAATGTTCATTCGATTTCAAGATATACCACGCACGTGGCCCGGCGTTGCACGGGCACTTCGTGCCCTGAAAGTAGTGAGAAAAAAATTTAAAGAAACTACTCCCCGCCAAGGCGGCTCGCTTACAGGCGCTTCACGCCTTTATTTTTTTCCTATATAAAAAAAAATCATTCGAATTATTGAGATGCTTCACGCCTTCAAGATGGTGAGGAAAGTTTCAGTAAGTTCAGCTCGCTCAAAGGAAAAAAGCAGACATAGATACTCAGTTTTTAATATAAGTAGATGGCTCTTCAACAAATAAATGTTTCAAAATATTACCAGTAGCTAGCGATAAAAATTCTACGTAAGTGGCCCGCTTATGAGTTTCGTGTTTGAATTAGTTAAGCCTTCATTCAAAATTCTCATTATCATTTTTATTACTGTTTCATGGCAACCACGTTTTGCAATGCAAAAATGGATTTCATATTTAATCATTTATTAGGCTTAATCGCTTTAAATTTGACTACTTATTGATTGATATCTTCGCTAATTAAAATCGTATAATTATATAAATTGAAACTAATGAAGCTTGAAAAATTACCTATCTATCGGTACCTGGTTCGACTTTCAGTTCATTGGCGTTCAGGAGAAATAAGCGAGACATAGAAAGATAGAAAGAAAGATAGAAAGAAAGATAGAAAGATAGTTAGAAAGATACTCAGTTTTTAATATAAGTAGATTGGCGCCGCAGAGCGATAACTGTCGAATATATTCGCCAAGCGCGCTAATACTCCCAAAGACTCGCCATAGAACTTTTTTACTTTCTTCTATATCTAATATATAGAAGAAAGTATTGGTTTCGTGAAAATTTTCGAATGTCGAATTTTGACGGATTTGCACGTTTTGAGGTGCACTGAGTCCATTTCGACCATTTTTGGAAAATGTCTGTCTGTGTGTGTGTGTGTGTGTGTGTGTCTGTCTGTGTGTGAGTCTGTATGTGTGTGACCAGTTTTTGTGGCCGCGCTAGAGCAAAAACTACTGCATGAAATCGAACAAAAATTTTTGCACATATGTACCACCATGTGAACTGGTGCACCTGACTATGTTTAGCGAATTCCTCCAAGGGGGGTGGAGCAATCGCACGTGTTCTGCGCGGGAGTGAGTGCTATATCTCAGGAAGTGACCAGCGGAATCAAACGAAAATTGGTCCATAGGTAGACCCTACTGAGTACAGGTGCTGATTCAATTTGTTTGTCAATATCTCCAAGGGGGGTGGAGCAATCGCACGTGTTCTGCGCGGGGGTGATTGCTATATCTCAGGAAGTAACCGGCGGAATCAAACGAAAATTGGTCCATAGGTAGACCCTACTGAGTACAGGTGCTGATTCAATTTGTTTGTCAATATCTCCAAAGGGGTGGAGCAATCAAAAGTGCTTATTTTGTCATTGCACCTACTGTATCTCGGGAAATATTGCTGCGATTTGAATGAAATTTGGAATAACACTAACTCAATATGGAAGCTAGCATCGATTAAATTTTGTCGCCAATCGCCCCAGGGGGAGGATGCTGTGATCTTTGCGCTTAGTCAACAATGCGAAAAATTAATTCATTAAAAAATCGCTTTCACGCTATTTAATTATCAAAACAGCTGAAAACTTTCAATGATTTGAAATTTTTAACTGTTGCCAATTTCTTTTTACTAACAAATAAAATGTTTGCAATTTATCTAAACAAGGCTTTTGCAATGATTTCCAATTTCGCTCGTTGATTCTGAATTTGCAGGGTTATTACGATAATTGGGAAATTGTAACTGTCTCCAATTACTCGGGCGAGTACGTATTTTATTTTGTAACTGGAATTCATAAGATAGATATAGAAGAAAGTTTCGTGACGGCCACGACAGCTAGTTTAAATTAAGTCCTCGGTTCGCTAAGTTGGGCGTCGCAATATTGTAGTTTCGTTTTGTTTTCGTAATTGTAGTGCACTTTAGAACTGAGTGGATATATCCCCATTTCGTTATTATGAAGATAGTAATTCGTTAATAAATAGGGTCAGGTGGGGGAAAGTGGGTCTATGGGGGAAAGTGGGGCTATTTTGAAAAACACCCATTTTCTCTTTTCTAATTTAAATATTTTGTTAATCCTTTTTTAAAGACATAAATTGAGATGGTAACGAATACTTTTATGTTAGTTTTAGAACGTTCTAAGCAAATTAAATGCTTACAAAGCGTTTTTTTTATGGTCATTGAATGTGATATGTAAGAGTTAGGTGTTTATTAACTTTCCTCTAGAACCATTATTCATAGGCAAATGCTACTAATTTTGGTATAGACTTGTACTAGAACATCTAAGGATCAGCTCTATATAACAAAATAAAAAATAAGTTTATAATACTATTTATTATGAGGTGTTTTCTGAGGTGGGGTAAAGTGGGTCTATGGCCAAACTTTCCTGAGGGTTTACGATTAAGTCACACATTATCGCCAATTATCACAATTTTTCGCCAAATTTGGCGAAAAATCACCAAGTGTCGCCAAGTTTGGCGACATTTGGCGCGTTATCGAACACATTAGAATTCTAGAATTTTTCAGTGTTGTGAATGATAGTAAAAAGAATAAAACTGACGACATTGTTTCATTCATTACATAACATCTAAAAAAGGTATTTTCAGTGCATTTGTACCTTTAAATGAAATTAAGGTATTTTAATTTCATTGTATATTTATGTCAAAGTCAATATTTACACATTTTTATTAAAATTTACACTAATTTCTGAACTAGCCCCACTTTCCCCCACCATGGGGGAAAGTGGGGCTATCAACACATGATGTTTTAACTGTTTTAGTGAGAGAAAATAATCTAACAAAATAAAATGGTTCTGCCTTATACTTAATCTATATGAACCCAATGTATATAAAATGCATCAAAAGTTTCCTTAAAATCAACTTAATAATGTGAATTTGAGACCGTTTCTAAAAAAAGCTCGATTTTAGCCCCACTTTCCCCCACCTGACCCTAAGTTACGTTGTCATTCGCCTCTTCGTTGAACACCATCGCTTCATTACAGTACAGTTCATTTTGATGCATCGAAATAAAATGTCTCGGTGAATAGATTCGCAATTTATCGCTCTAAGCCCCAACACTATTAGAATGAAAATTTAATCTTTTTTGAAGTATTAAAAATCGTCTGAGCAATAATAAAGAAACAAAGTATAAAATAAAATGATTAAAATCTCTTATTGCGACATCTTTTGTCAATCGTCTGCAAAGTGAAGCTTATATTTATTAATGCAGAGATGTCGAATTTAAACGCCATTGCTATATTTCGAAGAAAGTGAACAGATGACTGAATGTAGACCTGACATGGCCGACTATAGGAAACGCAGAGCAAATCTATACCTAGTAGCCGGCCACCCCTTTACAAAACAATTGAACCAAAGAACAAGTTTGTTTTTTCATTGAAACATTATGTTATGTACTCCATTACAATAAAATTTACTCAAATGAACAGTAAAATGAAAATAAGAAGAATACTTACCATTTAACCCTCGTGGGTTCCTTGGGGTCATATGTGACCCCAATGCAATTTCTGTTTAATATATTTTGTTAATCAACCATTTGTTTTTAATGGCATTTTGTGGCTTTTATTCCTCTAGTTTTCTATTCAAAATAATGCTATTATTGTGTTTTATTTTTCCCGAATTGCATTTTTTGCACATAAGACCCTTGGGGTCACTTCCCCAGAAGGCCAAAAAAAGAGGACGTTGCAACTTTTGTCCAAAAGAACTGGACAGAAATTGCATTGAAAAATGTCATAAGTGTTTGAAATTCACTTGCAAAAATCATGTTTTTTCAGGTCTGTAACAGATGTAAATAAATCTACAGTTATTGTAAGTTTTGCTCTAAAATTATAATTTTAATTCATAAGCTAAATTTTACTTTAATTGTATCTTTTTATTTTTTGTTTTTTTAGCATTAAAAAGTGTGTGAACTTAAATAATGCATGTAACATTCAATAATTATAATGAATTAATTAAAGGAAGCATTGGGGTCGTTTATGACCCCAAGGGTCTTGAGTGTAACTGAAATGGGAGGGACCCACGAGGGTTAAGAAAGACGTGTCCGCTTAACAAAAAAGAAAGCAGAATCGCAAACTAGGATGACGACCACAGTATTTAAAATAAAATGACTCAGTACTTATTCAAGAAAAGTATCCAAAACGTAACTGTCATTGGTTGATACTTGGGAATAGGTAAGTTAATGCGTGAATGCTTAATATCCGAATTTGAATTAAAAATATACTATTTATGAGCAGTTTTATGTCATTGTGGCCGACTACTGGAGCACTTACCCTATACAGCGGAACCTCGACTTTACGTAACCCGTTTCTTACGTTATCCCACTTCTGACCTCATACTCTGTTGGCCCTAGCAAAAGGTTAAACTGACAATGTTAAAAGATTCCGAATTTTACGTTTAACTTTTCCATAAGGTCTGCTTAATACGTTTTTCG